>CAJHQQ010005117.1:0-20308 GCA_905132885.1 Moricandia moricandioides | reverse complement strand
TTGTAGAAACAGGAACGATATATTATAATGTTCAGAACTGTGTATTGATCAACGTAAGTTACAACCATATATATACAACTTAGAGTAAACCCTTGTACGTTAAGATAAAGACTCCTTTACCAACTAGGACTTATCTTATAACTTAATACTTATCTATAACCTTTATGTTTATCTCCCTAATACTCCCCCTCAAGTTGGAGTGTGCAAATCCAAAACACCCAACTTGGACAATAGCTTCTCGAACTGAGGTCGACACAAGGACTTAGTCATGATGTCAGCTGTTTGCTCCTCGGTTCGAACATGACAGGTCGCAATTAAACCCGCTTGGACAGCATCACGTATGAAATGACAATCTTTTTCAATGTGTTTGGTGCGTTCATGAAATACCGGATTGCGAGCGATATGTAAAGCAGCTTGACTATCACAAAAGAGACGAACTGGTTTCTTCACTTGAATTCCCATTTCTTGAAGAAGCTGAACAATCCACATAATTTCTTTGCAAGCTTCAGACATCGACCTATATTCTGCTTCAGCGGAAGAGTGTGACACAGTATCCTGTTTCTTGGTTTTCCACGAGATCGGAGAGTGACCAAGGAAGACAACATACGCACTAAGCGATCGACGAGACAAGGGACATGTTGCCCAATCAGCATCACAATAAACATTCACCGTGAAATCATCATCAGAACGTATGAGAATACCTTGACCAGGAGAACCTTTCAAATATCGCACCACGCGAAGAGATGCTTCCCAGTGAGCTAGACGCGGCTTCATCATGAATTGTGAGAGTAGATGAACTGAAAAACTGAGTTCAGGACGAGTATTAAGCAAATAAACTAGACGACCGACCAAACGTCGGTATTGACAAGGATCATCAAAGAAAGGACCATCATCAGAAGCCAAATTGTGTTTTGCATCAAGAGGTGTGGCAACCGGTTTGGAACCAAGATGTCTAGTTTCAGCAACAATGTCAAGACAATACTTACGCTGGGAAAGATAGAACCCATCTTTAGAGCGAGATACATCGATTCCCAAGAAGTATCTTAACTTGCCCAAATCCTTCATGTGAAAACAACTGCTTAAATATTGCTTGAATTTTGTAATAGCCACCAAGTCATTACCACAAATAACAAGATCGTCAACGTAAACAAGAACCCGAAGGTCAACTTGACCATGAGTGTAGGAGAACAAATAGTAGTTTGAATATGATTGTTTGAAGCCAAACTTGACTAATGATTCAGTAAGCTTAGCAAACCAACAACGTGGTGCTTGTCGTAGACCATACAGAGACTTACGAAGACGACACACCTTTGTTGGATCAGAATGAGTAAAACCTGGAGGTAGCTTCATGTAAACCTCTTCTTGTAAATCACCGTGAAGAAATGCATTATGGACATCCATCTGGTGCACTTCCCATTTTCGAGATGCTGCAAGTCGCAGTAGAGCCCGTATTGTAGTCATCTTGACCACCGGAGAGAAAGTCTCGTCAAAATCTTCTCCTTCTACCTGTTTGTTGCCTAAGGCAACGAGACGAGATTTATGTCTTTCAATTGTTCCGTCAGCATTATACTTTATTTTAAAAACCCATTTGCTTCCAATGGCAACTTTGCCAGGTGGTAAAGATGTAATTTCCCATGTATGTTGATCCTCTAATGCAGTGATCTCAGTAGCACATGCTTTCTTCCATACATCATATTTAATGGCTTCGGCATAACTACGTGGCTCATGTCCGGCTGTAATAGCTACTAAGAAAACTTGATGGGAAGGTGAAAAACAAGCATTAGAAACATAGTTTGCCAACGGATACGGTGTCTTACCTTCGACCATTTCATAGGACAGTGGATCGGAGTGATTGAGAGCGGGATGGGGTTCTTCCTTGCAGTGAGTAGAAAATGTGACGTAATCGCTTAACTTAGGTGGAGGGTGCCGAGTTCTGTGTCCTCTGCCAAGTTCTTCAGCTGGAAGTGGCGGAGGAGTAGTCGATTCACAAGCATCATGACTTACTGGTAACTTAGACGAAGAAGGCAAGACTTGTGGTATTGGTGATGGGGACTGAGAATTCGTTGCGTGTGGTGATTCAGTACCAGACATGTTTGGAGAGTTCTGGAGATCCTTGAGACTGACTAACATCCATATGTGCCGGTGAAGTCGAACTCCCCCTTTCGTGTGAAGTAGGTGAGATCAGCCAGTCATGATCTTCTGTAACAATCGCTGGAGGAATCAAAACCGAAGGAGATGAAGACGTAGTAGTATGGAACGGGAAGATATGCTCGTGAAAAATCACATCCCGCGAGATTATAAACTCATGCATGTCCAAATCGTATACTTTCCATCCCTTTTGGCCATAAGAATAACCAACAAAGATGCACGTACGACTGCGAGCACCAAATTTGTCTTTGTCTCTTGACCGAAGGTGAGTATGACAAAGAGAACCAAAAACTCGAAGATGAGAATATTGTGGTGGTGATCCATATAATACTTCGTATGGTGACTTTCCATGAAGCACTCTTGAAGGTGTTCTATTAATAAGATGTGAAGCTGTAAGGATGGCTTCGCCCCAAAACGAAACTGGTAAGTTTCCTTGAAAGAGTAGGGCACGGGGTACATTGAGTATATGTTTGTGCTTTCTTTCTACGCGACCATTCTGCTGTGGTGTGGCAACACAGGAAGTTTGATGTATGATTCCTTGTTCACGAGAAAATGACGATAAGCACATAAACTCCGTGCCGTTATCACTTCGGACCACTTGTACTGATTTGCCAAATTGCTTCTCTGTCATTGCACAAAAATTTCGAAGAACATTGTTAACTTCAGATTTGGCGAGTAACAAATATGTCCAAACAGTACGAGAGAAGTCATCGACAATGGTGAGAAAATAGACTGCCCCACATGAAGCTGCTACTCGATATGGACCCCATACGTCACAATGAATCAAAGAAAAACATTCTTTTGATTTATTAGAACTTTCATAAAACACTTCTCTTGTCTGTTTTGCCCTAAAACAAGTGTCGCATGGACTAGATGCATCAGACTTATTCTGTAAACTCGAAAACATAGGTAAATCCGAAAGTACTGAAAACGAAGGATGACCAAGCCTAAGGTGCCACAAATCTCGATCAACTGAACCAGCCACTGAAGTCGAAACCTTGTGAACTCTTGCAGCCATTACATCCTTAAAATGATAAACCCCATCACGCTCTTCACCGGCTCCAATCAAAGTCCTCGTGAAACGGTCCTGTAAGACACACAACGTATCAGTTAATAATGCGTAACAATTTGTTTGCTTCAACAGTTTGGATACTGATATTAACGAGCAATTTAAATTAGGAACAAATAAGACGTGTAGCAGCGTAATGCGCTCTGTCAAAGGAAACGCTCCAACATGTGTAGCAAAAGTTTTGTTTCCATCAGCAAACCCAACGGGGCATGGTGAAATAGACATGACATTGACCAAAACAGATAAGTCTCCGGTCATATGATGAGAAGCTCCCGTATCAAGAATAAGTTCGCCACGATTACGCTTACCAGAGAGCTTATCGGAACTATTATTGGAACGTTCTTGGAGCATTTTTGAAAGAGCCTGCCATTGTTCTTGAGTAAATTCAGGAAAGTTAGAGGAGTTGGAGGATGTAGCATGCGCCTTTGCTCCAGAGTTACGTGACTGTTGTGTGGAATTGAGACTACGACCACTACCACGTCCTCCCCTATTGGAACCACGACCTCCTCTGTTTGAAGAACCACGCTCCTCCCACCAGTCGGGGAACCCAATAAGTTGCCAACAATTAGCTTTTTCGTGTCCAGCACGTCCACAATTAGCACACTGAACCGACCGAGAACGAGTTTGAGCAGAGAAAGCATTCGATTCAGACTTGTTACTTGCAGCGTTCTGATCAGTACCGACCTCTTTCTTGGTTGTAAACCCAATCGCAGTTTGTTGTTGCTCACGATCTCTTGCTGAGTTCAAACGTTGTTCTTCTCTGACAACTGTAGAATAAATTTCTCCAACATCCATCGTACCATCTTTACAGATAATCGCAGTACACAAACCACCATAGCGTGATTCATCAAGACCCATGACGAACTGATGGATCTTTTCTTCTTCTCGTTCCTGTTCAAACTTGTCTGCTGCTCCACAGGAACAGTTTGGAGTTGGTTTATACATATCCAACTCCTCCCACATAGACGAAAGACGACCAAAATACTCAAGAACAGTCTCACCATCCTGGCGACAATTTGCCAAGCGTTCTTTGAGATGATGAACTCGCACTTTGTTTCCCACCGAGAAACGTTTCTTCAAATTTTCCCAAAGCTTATGGGAATCAGAAATAAAAGTAACAGTAGAACGAACGCGAGGTTCGATGGACGAACGTATCCAACCGACAATCATTGAGTTGACTGAAAGCCAAAGTTCAAGATTTGGATCGTTAGCTATAGGTTTAGAAATTGATCCATCGATGAACCCAATCTTGCGTTTAGCACGTAGAGCATTAAGCATCTCAGTAGACCATTCGTTATAGTTTTCACCAGACAACGTCACCGACGTTATGAGAGCACCCGGATTATCGGATGCATACAAAGAGTAAGGCGTAACTTCTTTACTCAGTGCCGACGTCTTCACGGAAGACGCAGAATCATCTTTGTCGTCAGACATTGACGCAAACAGAATAAAAAAAAAAACCTTGGTTTCAGAAAAATGGCTCTGATACCATGTAGAAACAGGAGACAATGTATTATAATGTTCAGAACTGTGTATTGATCAACGTAAGTTACAACCATATATATACAACTTAGAGTAAACCCTTGTACGTTAAGATAAAGACTCCTTTACCAACTAGGACTTATCTTATAACTTAATACTTATCTATAACCTTTATGTTTATCTCCCTAATAAAAATCTTCTTATATATATGAAGCCATTCCTAAAACCAACTTTAGACTTTTTTATTCAGTTAGTATATGCTCATACTATTGGTACGTTTTAGGTTTAACTCATGAACTACTTTTGTGATTATTGTTCTCTTGGGTAAGCTCACAAGCCAGCGTTATGTCTACAGGTCACATGGTTAGTATTGATTAGTTTTCACGGAGACTTGGAGGTCTTTACTGTCTATATTGCCTTCATGCGATCCAACTTTTTAAACCCATGTTCCGGATCTATATCTCACTTCGTAAGGCTTGTAACATCACTTTCGTGCCTTCATCGCCTACTTTCTGAGAGCTGAGTTAGCCATTTTAATCACCAGGTCAAGTGCTTACCTTCTGGTTCTGACAGTGATTTTTTTTTTTTAATCAGGTCATATCAGAGTCAGGAGCTACAACAAAATCTCATAAAATCAAGAGAGGAAGATGTTGATTAGGAGAATATATTGGTTGGTTTCTTGTGAACTCACAATGGGTTTATGGATGTTAACTAGGGTCAAATGCCTATGTCCACCAGTCCGCAATTTCTCAATCTTCTCCCAATGGTTTCAAAGATAATGTTTTACTGACTAAGTGAAAATATATTTTGTTATATGATTTCCCTCTGATCTAAGATCTTATTAATTGTATTTTATCAAGTTAACATAATTCCATTGAATAGCATGGATTATAAAGATATTGACACACTAAATATATTGTTTTTTTGGTTTTTTTAACACTGGATAAATTAGCAATACATCATCATATAAACTTTAACTCTATTATTATAATGATCAACTAATGTAATATATGCAATACTGATTAACAAATCCACGGATAATGATTCCACGATAAAACTCTTCTCAAAACACTTAAATTAACATATGGACTCTCTATGTACGACATCTTTGACTCTCTCCATAGCAGACGGCTTCCTACAGTACTATGGAATTTTCTTTAAGTTTTACATCCTATAATTTACATACTCTAATACACTAAATATATTGTTCTTAGTTTAGTTGATTAGATACATTCGTACACAATCGAGAACTAATGACTTCATTTTCACAAAAAAAATTGTTATATTTATTCAAACACGTCATACATTTGTCTGAGGTGTGTATTTATGGATGTTTAAAGAAAAAAGAAGAGTTTATGTGGCTGATTTGGACAAAAGTGATTTTGATGACTGTATATCTGAGATAATGTGGGACCTGGTGAAGGGGGTTGGTAAGGCGAGTGGTGTTTGCTGGATCTTGGCCGCCGTGGTTGTTGCCTTGGTGGTCCTTTTACTGGGTGCCCCACACAGAGGATCACCAGTACATCTTAGTCAATGTTACAAGTCTTTTTTTTTCAGTGTTACAAGTTTAGAGTTTGCTTTATCAACTTTGACGCCTATCATCTATTTTTGCCGCAGGGAACGCGTCTTCAGTAGAATCCTATTGTATCAACTATCAAGACTATATATCATTTCGGAACTGATGGTTGAGCATATAATATAACGCAAGCCTGTGTTGTTGATTAACTCGTAAATGAAAATCAGATGAAAACTAACTTAAATAAAAAACCAGATGGCTATAAATTTAGTTCTGCATAAATAAAAGGACCAACAAACGTTTTAGGTTTAGGATCTGACCATGTGGAATGGAGTAAAACGTTTTGAAACTAACATTCACTTCTAAGATTGATGGCTAGCACGCGTTTATTGGTACCTCTTATGTTAAAGTGGCATGACGCTGACGTTTGCATGTTATTCTTTTGTTGTTGTTGTCGGCGTTGGTATGCTATCCTCTCTATAGATATATAGCTACCAAACAAAAAATTCTTGTCACGGAGGTATAGATTTCTACATAAATAGAAATGGAAATTCACAATGAGAGTACAATATGTTCAGTTCTCCTTCTCCATGGACGACCAAATTATGAAATGGTAATAATCTGCAGAGTAATTAAAGCAGTCTTTTAGTTTTGCAGACACGTTATTGAAACTTTTTCAGAGTTTATATCATTTCATTGTCGGATTATTCAGAGAAAAATTGGAAAATCGTTTAACAAATAAGTCATCACCTACAACTAAACTATCATGATTCAAACCGTCTTACATATTCATACGAACGGCAACATAAACGAAGGAAAATGGCCCGGCAATATACAACTTAATTTATACTCCTAAAAGATTCATATTCTAACAAAAAATATTATTTCAAAATATTGTATTTTTTATATTTTTCAATATAATAGTTAATGATAAATTGTAAACTTTTATAAAAAATTAAAATTTTATTGGTTAAAAGTTATGGGGAATGATAAGTTACAAAAAATTATGCATCGATAATCCAAATTTTATATGTTTTATTAATGTGCGTAAAAAACTCAAAACATGGATCTTTATGAAACAAAGGGAGTAATATCCTATTTCCATTTTATGAATATGATAGTATGGTGCAAAAGAAGAAAGAAACAAAAAATTAAAATGGTATACTTTACAAATATATATATATATATATATATATATATATATATATATATATATATATATTCACGTTTGTTGAGTACAATTATTATTTTCTTTTGATTTATTCGACAATTTATTTTCATATATGTTTGATGTACTAAATTATATATAAAAAACTAACCGGATTAGAAAGCACTTATATCTCATACATGTACTATAGCACTTACAAATAATAATAATGAATATTGTTTTTTAAATTGGAGTCAAACGTTTCGTTCTGTACAAATCTAGTAATATCATTAACTTAACCCAAACTACTTAAATATGTGCTATTATTTTATTGAAGTCAAATGTTTAGTATCTAACCCACAGAAACAATACATTAAGAATATAATATAGAATAGAAAATAATTCATGCTGGTTTGGTTCGATTTTGAGTATTTAGTGGTAGGGGGTATAATAATATTTGTTTAATCTGACAAATATTTTAAGTCATGTTGATTTCGATTTGGTTATTTTAAGTCGAATGCAATATGTATGTGACGTTTAGAAAATGGTCATCTAATGAACAGTATTGTAATAGGATATCTATGAATGTTGACAATTTATATATTTGTTTCAGTTTACACTGTTGTAGTATGGGATTAGCCGACACCAAAATTTATATGACCTAAAACAATTACGGAGTGACATTAAATAATTTATACTTAAATTCTGCTTGATTAGTTTAAAAGTTAAAATATACATACTAATTATTTAAAAATTTGGAACTAAAATGAATGTGTTTGTTCTGCTATGCTATAGATTGGTCATGAATACATGATGAAACATAATGAATCGTATCAACTGTGACACTGAGACACTGAGACGAAACAAAACTACTAAAAAGTTCAGTCTTGTGCTCAATTGGTAAAAGAATGGAAATGGTGTTTCAGTTGATCCACCTGATTTATAAAACTAAATCACATTATTTCTCTCTATATATATATATATTTATGTTTCCAATTCATTTGTATACCAATAAAAAAAGAAAATCTATTTGTGTATTGTAACTCCAATTCAAAATCAGTTTGGATCTCTACATAGACTCGAGATATTTTGAGGTTAATAAAAAAAAAAAAAACTACTAAAAAATTATCCTTGAAGTGTTATTTGGTGGGGACTTTGAAATTGACTCTACTACGTTCTCACACACCTACTCCCAAACCATAATCACTCGTAAATTCTCACCAACCGCAAAACGGTAATTGCCTTCACCCACCAGCCGCGACCACTTTTTTTTCCCAAAACAGACCCTTTTTGCGGCTCAAACCAAATTCACGTTCTCTATACTCAACGGTTAGATCATCGTAACTCATCCAACGGTCATCATGAATCTCTCACCCACCCCTCATTCTCATTTTCAATTTTTATTATTAAATAATAAATCAGAAAACTTGTTCTTCTTGTACTTACCTAACATCAAACACTACTACATCCTGTCCTTATATAAAAACCACCCTTCTCCTTCTCTTCTTCAGGAACACAAAAACCAAACTCCCTCACCAACATTTCAAATCCTCTCCTCTCTTCCTTCACCAACAATTCAAAAGATCTGATCCTATTCAACTCAACAACCAATGGATCAGATCAACGGATCAGTTCACCAAACCGGCAAAACCGACGCGATGCTGTTATGCGGCGGAGTAGAGAAGCCGAAAGTGACCGTGGCGGCAGATCCGTTGAATTGGGGTGCTGCGGCGGAGCAGATGAAAGGGAGTCATTTAGATGAAGTGAAGAGGATGGTTGAGGAGTACCGTAGATCGGTGGTGAATCTCGGCGGAGAGACGCTGACGATCGGACAAGTCGCGGCGATCTCGAACGTAGGCGGTGGCGTTAAGGTTGAGCTAGCGGAGGCTTCGAGAGCTGGAGTGAAAGCTAGTAGCGATTGGGTTATGGAGAGTATGGGTAAAGGTACTGACAGTTACGGTGTTACCACCGGGTTTGGAGCTACCTCTCACCGGAGAACCAAAAACGGCGCCGCATTGCAAACCGAACTCATCAGGTAATTAATTTAATTTCTACGATTAATATAGTAATTAACTATCCACCAAAGGAATGTGATCAAGCATTAGTTTATTTTCTATTTTTAAGTTTTTAAAAGGTTAGAATCAGAGAAATAATTAATTTATTGGGTTTAGTATTGGCGGATATTTGTCACTGAATATATACTCTCACGAGGACAGTGTTTTTGTTGCATGGGAAACACGTCGGGTCGGTTTATCGGGCCGGGTCTAGATCCAATTTTATTATTAGTAGTTTTTTTTAGTATGAAATATTGTTTGTTACGTTACAGATTTTTGAACGCCGGAATATTCGGGAACACGAAGGAGACATGTCACACGCTACCAGAATCCGCCACAAGAGCCGCCATGCTCGTCAGAGTCAACACACTCCTCCAAGGATACTCCGGGATCCGATTCGAAATCCTCGAAGCGATCACCAGCTTCCTCAACCACAACATCTCTCCATCTCTCCCCCTCCGTGGAACCATAACCGCCTCCGGCGATCTCGTCCCTCTCTCCTACATCGCAGGTCTCCTAACCGGCCGTCCAAACTCCAAAGCCACCGATCTTAACGGAGAATCCTTAACCGCCGAAGAAGCTTTCAAGAAAGCCGGAATCACTTCCGGATTCTTTGATCTACAGCCTAAGGAAGGCTTAGCGCTCGTTAACGGCACGGCGGTTGGATCCGGCATGGCGTCGATGGTTCTCTTCGAAGCGAATGTTCAATCGGTTCTAGCAGAAGTTTTATCCGCGATCTTCGCGGAGGTGATGAGCGGTAAGCCAGAGTTCACCGATCATTTGACTCACCGTCTCAAACATCACCCCGGACAAATCGAAGCGGCGGCGATCATGGAGCACATCCTCGACGGAAGCTCGTACATGAAGTTAGCTCAAAAGGTTCACGAGATGGATCCGTTACAGAAACCGAAACAAGACCGTTACGCGCTTCGCACGTCTCCTCAATGGCTAGGTCCTCAGATCGAAGTGATCCGTCACGCCACAAAGTCAATCGAGCGTGAGATCAACTCCGTTAACGATAATCCGTTAATAGACGTTTCTAGGAACAAAGCGATTCACGGAGGTAACTTCCAGGGGACTCCTATAGGAGTCTCTATGGACAACACACGTTTAGCGCTTGCAGCTATTGGGAAGCTCATGTTCGCTCAGTTCTCGGAGCTGGTTAACGATTTTTACAACAACGGTCTTCCTTCGAATCTAACAGCTTCGAATAATCCAAGCTTAGATTATGGATTCAAGGGAGCAGAGATAGCCATGGCTTCTTACTGCTCTGAGCTTCAGTATCTAGCGAATCCCGTTACAAGCCATGTTCAATCAGCTGAACAGCATAACCAAGATGTTAACTCTTTAGGACTCATCTCGTCTCGTAAAACGTCTGAAGCTGTAGATATTCTAAAGCTAATGTCTACAACGTTCCTAGTCGCGATATGTCAAGCTGTTGATCTGAGACATCTTGAGGAGAATCTGAGACAGACCGTGAAGAACACGGTGTCTCAAGTGGCGAAGAAAGTGTTGACTACTGGAGTGAACGGGGAGCTGCATCCGTCACGGTTCTGTGAGAAAGACTTGCTTAAGGTCGTTGATCGTGAACAAGTGTTTACATACGTTGATGATCCTTGTAGCGCTACTTACCCGTTGATGCAGAAGTTAAGACAAGTTATCGTTGATCATGCTTTATCCAACGGGGAGAGTGAGAAGAACGCAGTGACTTCAATCTTTCAAAAGATTGGAGCTTTTGAGGAAGAGCTTAAGATGGTTCTTCCAAAGGAAGTGGATGCGACCAGAGAGGCTTACGGTAATGGAACCGCGGCTATTCCGAACAGGATTAAGGAGTGTCGGTCTTATCCGTTGTGTAAGTTCGTGAGGGAAGAGCTTGGAACGAAGTTGTTGACCGGAGAAAAGGTTGTGTCTCCGGGAGAGGAGTTTGATAAGGTGTTCACTGCAATGTGTGAAGGTAAGATTATTGATCCATTGATGGATTGTCTCAAAGAATGGAACGGAGCTCCGATTCCGATATGCTAAGAGATGATTCCTCTGTTTGGTTTTGTCCAGCTTTAGTTTTGTTGCTTTGCTTCTTCTTTTTATATATTTGAATTTGAGTGTCGTATTGTAATGTGAATGGTGTCACTTTGTATAATATATATGAAAATTTTACGTGTAATTCATTTGATGAATTCTGACAATATATGCATCAGACAATGGTTTCAATCTGTTTTATCACACAACAGAAGTAACCACCTCTTAAAAGTTGTGCTCTTTGTCTTGAGATATGTGTGAGAACAAAACAATCTTTGTTAGAGTTTAAATGTTGAAATAGGTGTTGCATTTTCAGTGACTCTTGCTTATACTTAAGAAATAAACTTTTACTAAATTAGTGTACATCATTATCTAAATTAACATTAATTCTCTCTGGAAACATATATCCAGTGATGATGAATCAAAATCAAATAAATATATCTCCATTTTTTGAATGAAAAATGAAAATGAAAATGTTTACAAAATTCCAAAAACTTTTAGCCAATATACAAATTAGCAAATGTCACACTTTGCATATTTGGATTTGCTAGTTGGATATATATCAACTACTTATTCATACAAATCACATCACATTCATATAATATTTTAGGTTCTTAAATATAAAATTTATATTATCCATTGGAAGTTGTTTGTTGCTTTTGGCTTGGTCAATCGATGGTCAGTCGAACAAAATCAGTTTCGTAAAGGAACGTTATCATTATTAGTTATGGAGATTGACCCATCCTAATGACAATTGGTTTGTTACTAAATACTCCATAACGTACTCAATCTGCGTTTCATGATTTGAAAGCTATAAAACATGCGTGTTCTCATTTAGAAGACATACGAACAACCATAACAAAAAGTAACTCTCCCAATTGAATATTTGATTCTTTGTCGTTTTTTTTTCTTTTTTTTTGAGTATGAGTACAACAAAAATAGGTTTGAGAGGTTTTACTTTTCAGTGATGGAAAACATAAATATTTGCGGTTGTATATGGATTTTGGAACATTTTGTAAACCGTCATAATACATGACATTTACATAACTAAAAAAGCGTCTCATCTCTAAAACCTCTTTTTTCTTTACAAATTTTATATTTATATTTATCAATTTATTTATGCAATGCTTAGCAACTATTTAGTTCGCCCTATTATAGAATTTGCGATCTTGCAATCTTAATATGAGGATTTGCATTGTTTTAAGATTATAAGAATGCAAATTCTATAATAGGGAAAACTGAATAAATTGATAAATATAAAATATCAATACATGAATTTGAATTGAGAAATGCGTTTACAAAACTGAGATATTTCTTTTTTAATTCTGTAAACGTCCTATTGTGTGACGGTTTGAATGAGTGATATTGTTTTGAGATATCATCGTCACAAGCCACAACAATCACATCACTTAAGGCTTATCAAATCGATCTTTTATTTTGTCATTTCCTTGTGGAACGCACATAAAACAGTCGTAAGCAACTCCGATATTCCTAAACCGTATATACTTCTCATTTTTATAAGAAGGACGACACATTGCAAGAACAAAACAAAATAAGATATGGAAGTTCAGACAAGGCCTGTCTTGGTGGTCATCGTGGTGATAATAATGGTGGTTATGAGCTGTTTCAATGTGGAGGGAAGAGGGATACATAGCCAAGATCAGAGGATTCACTAAGTTCAAAAGGAAAAATCCTTCATTCCATCAGCAAGAGGAGTAGACAACCACCGTAACATTCCACGACAAAGCTATTACAATTGGGCTGGAAAAGGAGGAGACGGTGGTGGCGACGATGGAACCGGTTAGCACCATAAATACGTAAGACCAGACATGACTGTGGGTTTGTGGCAATGAAGCTCCTAAGACCTATGTATGTATTGCGCTTTTTCTGATGTCTTTCAAGTACATACGTATGTTTTTTTAACTGATCCAGGATATCCGACGGACTGTGACTCAACCGACTAATCCTTGCGATATGATCACCGATGCCAGTCAGTTCTGATTATTCGCAAGGGGAGTTAGATACTCATGTCATCTGACCACATGCTAGAATAATTTAAAGACAACTAGTTCGAACTGGCGTCCTTTAGAGTTATTGCGGGACGCATGTACCATCTAATCACTAACGCTTAATGAAATGTGTTTGATAAATGTTCTAAGCTTATGTGATGAATGAATGCATTAGTACTCATAGTGAGTGAGTTTCGTAGAAAGAAAGTATATATAATTATTTATAGTGAAATGATATATATATATATATATATATATATATATATATATATATATATATATATATATATATATATATATATATTATTATATTGCTTGGTAATAAATATTGATATATTATTATACAATACTCTATCAATTATGTAGCACAATGTTGCAGACTATATTTTATCATTTAAGTATTAAAGTGTTAAGTGTATATAAAAGAAAATGCAGAGTTCATAGTTTGATATTTTTCAAGAATGAAGCCAAAGACGATCATGAAGCCTCTCTTCACCAGCACCAAACATCTCGTCAACTTTTTCACCGTCTCTGTAAAACTGAAACGTCGGAGTGTAACGGATGTGAAGAGTGGTTTCTGGGCACTCGTCGATATCTGCATAAACGAACTTGATACTTTGGAAACTGTTGCTAAACTCTTGGAACGCAGGAAAAGTCTGGCTACAAACTCCACACCTACAACAAAGAAAAACATTCTCATTGGGGCATTTCATCGAACAGGTTGTGAGCATTATGAAAACAGGGACCAAACAAGTCATACCAGGAAGCTCCGTAGCTAATAACAGCCTGCTAATCACCAAACAAGAAGATTAATTAGATTACAAAGAATCAAAGTTAGGTCTTAAACCTGTATAACATGTAATTACCGGACATTTGGAAGATCTGATGTCGTCAAGAATTGTTAGGAGACTTTGGTCGCTTGTTGCAGTTTTCAAATTAACGTTAGGATTCGAGATGTGATCTGCTTCCTCTGATTCTTGCTTTCTCATTTTTGTTTTCGGAATTGGCAATTTTGATCCCTTTGCTAACAGAACCTTACTTGCACCACAACTCTACTTACAACTAACCAAACCCAAACCAATCAATTTGATCTTTTAACCGGTTTTAACCGATCTGGTTTCTAACATAGACATGTTTCTTTTTAACCGGCTCAATTACTAGCCAACAAAAAAAAAAAAAAACCCGGCTCAATTACTTTCAGGTTTTGTTGGGTTCGCTCGCTGTTGCTCTTTACGCTACTTCTGATTAATTATCCCCAAATTTTTTTTTCTCATTCGATCTTTTATAGTTCAACCTAATGTTTTGAAATATTTCATCTTTTGTATCTCAATATTTGGTTTTACTTACCCTTTAAAGCCCAAAGTCCTTTGACCAATGCATCTTCTAAGTTTTAAGTTTCCAACACATTGGTTACAGTTGCACTTGTACTTTGTTTACAGCTCTTTAAGTACTTGGAAAGCTTTTGATCTCTCTGAGAAGAAAGTTTGGCTCAATGGTGTTTTCTTGCATTCTAAGGGTTCATCTTTTGGCTCTCTTTCTTCCCCACAACGAAATTTTTAAATTGGTAAGAACCATAGACCATATCTTCTGTACTTAGATTATCTATGGATGATCCACAATCAAGAAACTAAAACTTTGACATCTCTAATATTATGTTAGGTATATATGTTAAAAAAAGAAGAAGGTACATATGTAAAATTTGTTAAAATACACTATTTTCTGAAATTATTATGGGCATGTGCATCCTCATTCTCTTTGCTAGCTTCGCCACTAACTTAGTTGAGCTCTTACCATCTCTGGACAGTGTGTGTTAAAAGGTCATCTTCATCGAGGTTTTATACGATAGTCTCTTATATATAAATAAATTGAAAAATCTATGATAAAACTGAAATCTTATGATAGTCTACTAAGGTCAAGGTTGTAAAAATTGGTTTAAAACGGCGCAACTTAGGCGACAAATCGATCATAAACGAAACAATTTTATAAAATCTAATTTATACGATTCAAATCACTTAATCCATTTGAAATCGGTTTAAATCAATTTAAATTAGTATAAATTGTTAAAATAAGAAATATTGTTAGTATAAATTCACAAATTTGTCTAACTTTTTGTATATCTATCAAAATAATTTTATAATTAAAGCTAAAAACTAAAATATTTTATGTAAATATACAATATATCAACAATTCGCGAATAATTCAACTAGTCACTAGTCTTCTACAAAGCGTCTAACTCATCTAGCGATTTCTTGAACATCGATTAATGTGTAATGTTAAAAAAGTCATTTGCATCACTTAAAATTTCTTTTCATTTTCTCAGAGATGATGAAACTTATGAACAATGCCATTGAGGATGCCAGTTGGATATAAACCATTAGATTACTACATATTGATGAAAATGTATTTATTAGAGATCAACAAAGAGGTCTATGACAACCTGGAAGATTTTAGATATGTAAGAAGATAATAGCTTTAATATTACTTCTGAAACTCTAAGATGGTGTAGAAGTAATCGATGTAGAAAGGTCGAAAGGTAGTGAATCCAGCAGAACGACCAAGCTCATTAAACTCTTCTTCGGTTCTATGCTTACCTTTTGTCCTATAGATTGTCATAACAAAGATGTCGCCTTCCAACAAGGCACGAGTACGGTGGCTATCATCTGTTTCCTTAGGCAAGACCGGCTCACACGCAATTAGCTTACCTCCGACCGGTAAAGCTTTGTAACAATTCTTCATTATCTGCTTGCATTCTTCGTTCGTCCATGTCGTCAACACCCACTGTATGCACACACAAAACACACCACTAAGTTCAAGCTGATTAATGGGGGTGGAGATTCAAGACATGCATGTGTGTTATTTGTGGTATTCTATATCTAGAGATAATAACTAAAATAGACATTAATAAAACTTTGTTCACAAAATAACCTTCAAAAAGAAAAAATGACTAAAATAAATTATGTAAATATATATTTATATTTTTTGGGTTAACTAATCTAAATTTAGGGTTTATAGTTATGGCGTGGAGTTTTGGAGGTGAGGTTTATAATTCAAAAAAAATTCAAAAAAAAATTCAAAATTTTAAAATAAAAAACTATTTTGATCATTTTTTCTTAAAGTTTATTTTCGTAACAAAAATTTCAAAAACGTAGAAATTTTCCCTTCTATCTATAAAAATAGATCCTATTCATGGTTCTAATCAAAAGAGAAGATTTATTCGCAAATGAATTCAATAATTGGACTTGTATACCAATATGACTATATGAGATATGTATACACTAAAGTCTAATATATGTGATTCATCTCCACCATTTAAACCAACCCAAAAAAGCATTCGAATAAAGTGTATATGAAAACAAAACATGGATAGATATAGTAGTAATAAAAGTGACAGTCACATGATCTATGCCTATATCAAAGTCAGGTCCAAACATAAGCTTTGTCCGCACCAATCAACTTTTATGTAACTACCTATATAGACTAAGATTTTTCATGAACTCCAAAACAACACATGAATTAATATACGTCCAACTAACAAAAGTTCAGTAATTCACGTGACAACAATGTTACCACAAACCTTCATGAAGATTGCGTCACCACTAGGAACTGATTGGAACATATCCCCACCCATGTGAGTCACACCTAATTACTCATACAACACCAACAATAATCACTATCAAATAACTAAAAATAGCATAAAACTTTCCAAAAATAGATAAATCTTGATGAAAATAAAACCAAATATTTTATTCTGACCAGGAATCTTGGGAGCTTTGGCAACAACTTCAGGCAAATCAAAGTTAATCCCTTCACGGACGTTAGGGAACTGCTTAATGATCATACGAAGACAATCACCTGCGCTCCCTCCCACGTCAACCAATTTCTCCACGTATTTAAACCCATCGTAGCCGTCCAATATCGCTTTCATGAACGGCACAGATACGCCGGACATCGCCTTCTGCATTAAACCGTTCATCTCCTCGCATTTTCCATATTGCACGTACGCTGCTTCGCCGTTTGCTTTCACGTAAGGCTCAGTCTCTGGCTCCACCACCGCTGTGTGAACCAGTGGCCATGCTCGCATCAACGCCTCCTGTAAACGTACATTGATTTGAGAATACAAAAGAAATAAGTTACAAAGAAAAGAAAATTAAGCAAAAAAATATATTCTTACAAAAATATTTTATGTAAGAAATAAGTTACAAAAATCAATTCGATTATTCTTATAAGCAGACGCTTAAACATGATCTAAATAAATATATTTTCATAAACAATATATTTTATGTATATAAATTAATAAAATATACTTCAAATTTATAAATTTTGATGTATAAAAATATTGTTTAATATATGAACATGATTTCAAATTATAAAAATATATGTTTAAGAAAATAAAAATAAATAAACATATAAATTTTATTTATATTGCATTTTAGAATAGTGTAAAAAAATAAAAAAGGATATGAAAGAAAACAAATCGGAATGGGAAACCTGGTGGTGTTGGAGGACGTAAGCGGCGTAGGAGAGACCGCCGGAGTCGGTGACGAGCGTTTTTCCGACGTCGGTGAGAGAGTATTTCCTCTCGACGGATCCACCAGCGTCGGTGAGGTGTTCGGAGAAGACACCGTAGCTTGTGAGCATACGAAGTATACGCTGGAGATTCTCGGGATCGCCGCCGATGGTACCGTTTTGGTACGTGCGAGGGAGGATCTCAGAGGCGGAGAGAGGAGAGTTGGCTCCGTCGTTCCATATAGCGTCGGCGAGGCCTAACCTCACGGCGGCGTTGAGAGACATTGGAACGCTGATCATGTTAGCGAGCTCCATGATGGCGAGACGAGCTTTGTTTCTACTCTCGGAGCTTTCGTCTTCCATTTTTTTTTTTTGTTTGGTACGTGAATGAGAGAGACCACTAACTAATGTTCACATGTAAATAAAAAGCAGATTTATATATGGTAATAAATGTTGTTTGTATAATTGTATGAGAACATAGGCCTATGCAAAATTTAATTTCTTAAAAAAAAATTGTGGAATCTCCAATCGTTTAACTAAAGCCTCAGTAATATTTTTACACAAGAACTAGAAAAAACGAATTATGCATAATATTGGAAAAAAAAAATTAAAAAAGATTTCAACATAAAGCAAGGAATACTGCCAGGATAATTCTGTGATAACCTAGACGTGATCCTCGTAAAACAACAAGTAGAATAGTATCATCTATCTAATATTTTTGTAATTGTATAATTAACCAACATTTTAAAATAAAAGAGTTTTGCAAAGAAAGCCCTAATTTTCTTTTTGAAAATTTACCGTGAATTCTAACGAAAAGATTGCATGAAAATTTGGACTATGTGGAAATGCACTTCTTACACATGTTGAGAGGTGACCCTGAATTGCTATTGGTATGAATTCATTTTTGGGTGAATTAGGTTAGAAACGTTATAACACACCACATTCTTCTTTTTTTTAAACATGATCTATTGATTGGAGGTGTTGTATCTTTTGTTTAAAAAGAACGAAAAACTAGAAAGGGTTTACACAATTGCAAATCATTCTCGATTTCATTTCAGTCTTTCAATTTAGGATTCAATAGTAATGATTTAATACAAAATATTGTAACAAAGTCCATCAACAACAATGAATCATGATGGTGGCAACCAAAAAATAAAAACAAATGAAAACATCTTTGACATTCTGGTTTACCTTTCACTCACCTTCATATACAATCCATGTAATAAATAAAATAAACCAATTATTAGAAGATATTTTACGGTAAATAACACTTGACTTCTATATTTGATACAAAACTGTATATGTTCAACACATGAAAGAAAAAAATATCATTGCGAACTTTCCTAGAATGCACGAAATAGAATTGAAAAAAAACATCATCGCTATCATCACCACCTAGAATTCAATTATGCACAAAATTCTGAATTTATTATAATCAAACAACAAAAGAAAGGTCGCACACAATTTTTAGTATCAGACAAGCAGAACACAAACTCATAAAGGAACATATTTTGTGATCTTTAATCAGTGAAGTGTCACCTCCATGACGCATGTATTATGCATGTTGCAACGAATCGGCTATTTAAGAAATAGAACTTGAAAAATATGAAAGATTTAAGAATCTTGTGGAGAATAATCAGACTGGTTTTTAAGGTTTTGCCTCAACAAGTGTTCTAGTATGCTCATTTGAAAAATGTTTAACAGGATACATATGAAGCTCATATCATGAATGAAGATAGTAAATTCTTCAACATTTGTTATGGTCTCAAATGACGATTTTACGGTTATGACGACAAACTGAAAATCTTGATAATGAATTTTTTATTGATGTGCCCGCTCCCGATCCCATATACAGTCGAAGTCCATAAAAAATAAAAACAGATGAAAACAACTTTGAACTTCATTTTCGGACATTCTGGCTTACCTTTGGCTCACCTTCATATATATAGTCCATGAAATAAATAAAATGAACCAAGCATCATAAAAATTTAAATCATTCTAAACAAAATAGAAACTCTGAATAATCATTTGAGTTTGGAAAAAAAATCAATGACAAAGTCTTTTCAAATACATCCGATAAATTGAAACAATGTAGAAAAAAATTGCATGGACCTTCTGCGAGGACGACAAATACGAATCAAGAAATAATCTTTATTTTTAGTGAAATAAAAATCAAATGAACCTTAATTATTTAGTAACTGAGACTTCAGAACAAAATGCCCGGTCAGAGGAAAACCAAAACCAATTCATGTTAGGAACCTGAAATACAAAAATAAAAAGTTTCGACGACAAACACGCTTCTAACCGAAGTTCCAAGTCTTCCACCTTAGAGCATCAATAACGCGGGCTCTTAACCCCGGT
>CAJHQQ010005116.1:0-20317 GCA_905132885.1 Moricandia moricandioides | reverse complement strand
TGTTATCTAGATGGGCCAGCCCACTTAGGACTTATCCATTCGATACCAGGCCTTGTTAGACAAGTCCCACATCGCCTAATAAGATGGGGAATGTCGGCCAACACCTCATATAAATATGTACCCCTTTTGCCTAAGATTAATAACACAATAACATAAACACACAAGCAATACAAAGGTTCCTAAACCTATCGATCTCTCTCTCTCTTTTCTAGCTTAGTATTGGCGAGTAACCTCTGTCTTAGGACACGAGATTCACAACAATTGCACGAATTTTTCAAGATAATAAAATGAATAATAATCTCTCAAATATCTATTTATTTATTCTCATAAATCATTTCCAAAAACCATAACTCCCTTAAATAAAATAAAATAAAATCTGAATAAATGTCGATAATATCATAAATCAAAACTCTGAAAATGAAACAAAGAAAAATAGCCTAAAGCACTGATCTGATAGAATCACTCATGCTCACCAGTCTCACCTAAAAGGAGAGAGAGATTGAGTGGTGAGTAACAGGGGAGTCACTCAGTGAGGTATGGAATACTAGATACGCAAAACATTGACTAAGTAAATGGAACTCCCACTATGGAAGTTTAGCTTTAACATGAACAACCAAGATTTCTAAAGCATTACACAAAACAAACAATGCACTGATGGTACATAGCTAGCCCATACGCCCTGCATTCTCCTCATATGGATATACGGTATCATAATATGTGTCGCTAGTCTAGACATCTATGGTCTCCCGTGATGTGCCTCGGATCGAGCACCGAACTGTTCGGATCATAGACCCGGACCAAGGTGGTGATTATGTCAACCAGCTTGACCCAACCTAGTTTTTTCCATCAGATTATGCCAATCGTACCGACCGTGTCTCCCCATCTGATCGTATTAATCGTGTTATCTATCGTATCGATCCGCGGACGTTCGGAATGGAGACTAGGCAAGAACCACAACCTGACAATGGACCTGATCGACCCATAAGGCATAGTCATCGACCTAGTCGACAAGTTAAGATGGATAGTCGAGCCAGTATTCAATTGGGATGAAGTGACACTTACTTGGGCAAGCTGGTCGAGCTGAATCAAAGTGACACTTCCATATATGAGCTGGATGAGCTGAATACTCAAGTGAGCTTGACTGAGACTGTTTTGGATGAGCTGAATACTCAAGTGAGAAGGACTGACACTATCCTTAACGAGATGAGCAGGACTGACACTCACTTGGACAAGCAGAGCAAGCAGGTTCGATCTTCCGAGCTGGTTCGACCATCCGAGAAGCTGGAAATAGCTAACCTTCTTTCTGATGAACCAACGACCAATTCAATCATTCTAAAGATGATTATTCATGTTTTAAATGTCCAAGAAAGCCTTGGGCTTGATGGTTTTCAAAAAGATTCAAAAACAGATTTGTTTGGGCCAAATGGAGAAACATATCAAATATTGGCTAAGGGAAAAGATGGATTTCGACCATGCCTCAAAGGGACTTGTCTTGGCCCATATCAGGAACATATTCTTCACCTTTCAATGTCCTGGTCTTGGCTATATCAAGAGGCAGTCCAAGTTTCAGTCAAAAACTTTATTTAGTCAAGTCTTTGTTTTTATTTTCAGTGTCTTGTTTTTAGCACATTCTTCTTTACACGTCCTCCAGGGTGCTACCCCATTATCTTGTCTTCATGACCTTGTTCAATTCGCAGGATCAAGTCACAGTAATGCAGTGATTTTAGGGAGAGTGAATATGATAAGACTTCACATGATTCATATTCATATACTTAATAATATACATGTATATTAGTACCTGTGAACAAGTACTAGGGCTCCGGATAAACCTCAAAGAATAATTCATAATAATCCCTATGTGTTTACACAAGGTAAATACTTCATATTTCATTATAGATTAAAATACTTTGCTTATCAATCAATAATATGAAGTATGCAATCAAGTAATACTCATTCATAACTCATCAACATCTACCTAGATTCAGCCTTGAATCAATGGCTAAGGCTAATCTATCTTAGACCCGATAAACCAGAAAGGCTAACCCATCCTAGTGAGTTAGCATAACAAAGCTTGCAATGGTTAAAGCCGTCAAGCACCATATCTTCTAGCAGTTCGATGTGATTTTCAGGGTGTTCAGTGGGGAGACCACCGAACGGATTTTAACGTATCAGAACAAGGTAATCAGCATTGATTTCAGAGTTTACTGCATGGTTATCTAGTAATTTGATAGAGGAGAGAGGGAAACCGTACTCACATAGATTCGAATTTTCAGACCTGAGCAAGGACTCCGATCAAATGTATACCAAGTGTGACACCCCCGATCTGGTCCAAGTATATGTTGAATCGACCGGTCGTACACCAATCAAATAAGAACATGCACAACCAATAACTAGTAACTTAAACAAAAACGAGAAGCCAAAATGTGTACATAAATGATTAACCCGAAGTTCCTGGAATAGATCCAGGTAACTTAGGTTAATCGCCTAAGTACACATATCCTATTAAATACAACCCGAGGCTTTATAGTTAGTTTATCCAAAAAAGGACTAATATCATATGGAACTCGTACTTAAAGAAACATTCTTTAATACATTATATAATATTCTTTCAAAAGCATCAAACAAAATTTTAAGGATTAACCTCGAGGTTTTTGGTCAACAAACTTTATACATAGGATATATCAAAACTACTTTGCAACGATAATAAAACTACCGCTGGCTATTGATGTTCCTTCCTGTCCTAGAGTAAAGGTTTCCCGCCTACTGGTTACCTGCATCACAAATGAGGCATGAGTAACTAGTTTTTTCTGTGAGTCTAATCCCGCACCCCAACACATATCAATGTATTCAGAGAAATTAACTCCATTTTTATGCAGTGGAAATATATTTCATAATTATTATAATATATATAAGACCTATCATTCTATTGATGTGAATCATATCTTAAACATCACCTCCATGTCACCTGCCTTTCACTTTTTATTTGTTTATATATATATATATATATATATATATATATAATAGACCCGATAAACCACAAAGGATAACTGAGCCTAGTGAGTTAGTATTACCATCATCCTCGAACGTCCTTATGAACTTTCGAGACTGCATCGTCATGCAATACACGTCCTCCAGGGTGCTACCTCCATTATCTTGTCTTCATGACCTTGTTCAATTCGCAGGATCAAGTCACAGTAATGCAGTGATTTTAGGGAGAGTGAATATGATAAGACTTCACATGATTCATATTCATATACTTAATAATATACATATATATTAGTACCTGAGAACAAGTACTAAGGCTCCGGATAAACCTCAAAGAATAATTCATAATAATCCCTATGTGTTTACACAAGGTAAATACTTCATATTTCATTATAGATTAAAATACTTTGCTTATCAATCAATAATATGAAGTATGCAATCAAGTAATACTCATTCATAACTCATCAACATCTACCTAGACTCAGCCTTGAATCAATGGCTAAGGCTAATCTATCTTAGACCCGATAAACCAGAAAGGCTAACCTATCCTAGTGAGTTAGCATAACCATCATCCTAGAATGTCCTTATGAACATTTGTGACTGCATCGTCATGTAGTACACGGCCTCCAAGATGCTACCCCATGACCGTGTCTTCATGACCTTGTTCCATTCGCAGGACCAAGTCACGGTAATGTGGGAACTTTAGGAAGAGTGAATATGATAAGACTTCACATGATTAATATTCATATACTTAATAATATACATATATATTAGTACTTGAGAACAAGTACTAAGGCTCGGGAAAACCTCAAAGAATTATTCTTAGTAATTCTTTAGTGTTTAAACAAGGCAAACAATTCATAATTAAATATAGATTAAGAGACAATACTTAAAAAATCAACCATATTTAGTACACAATCATGCTATACTCATTCATAAGTCATTAATCAACTATCTAGACTCACCTTTGAATCCATGAGATTGTCTAAGGAAGACTAGACACGAGCTCAAGCTAATCACACTCCACTTCACTCCTGATCCAGAACGTCCACAAAGTTACCCAGACTGATTTTCAGACTTCTCCAACCAGCTGAACCAAGACAAGACGTTTGGATACAGATTATTCAGTTCGGTTCAAACAAAAACTAAACTCAGCTCAGATCATCAACTTATATCAGTTCACTAACCGTTCTAATAAAATGATCAATCAATGATCAACTTCTTACCAATACAAAACACAGCTCTACTTGATGAACCAGATTTATTCTTCAGGCTTCTCTCGACCACTAACCTGAAACAAAGCAGTTCGGTACACAAGATCATCAATCCAACAGGTCGGTTCTGAAGAAGAAACTTAAATCAGTTCCGATCAGCTCGGTTCAGGGCAAATCTTAGAAGTTCAGATAAACTCAGACTATATCAGGATATGAAAATTTCAGACCATAGGCAGCTTGGCTCATATCAGTTCAAGACAAGATCAAATCCGTTCGGTTTAGAAAATCACTAATCCGGCAGTTTGGTTCAAGCTAAACAACTTAAATCAATTCAGTTCAAGCTCGGTTCTACTCATCCTAGATCAGATCAGGTAGGTTCAGAATAGTTGGATTCTGGACAAGATCAGTTCAGTTCAGATTAGTTCTAAACAGTTTACATCAGATTAGCTAGTGGTTTACTGAAATTAATTTAAACCGAAACTAAACAAACTGAACCGAAACAACAACTTAGACAAGTGATCCGACCAAGACACTAGCTAAACATGATACAGTTCTGATCAGATACTGACTGAGACAAGGAGATGAAGCTTAGCCAAAATTCAAACGGCTAGATGATCACAGATTGTTCTATTCTCCAAGGTTTGATCACGGTTGGACTGATTAAAAAGAAATATCAAGGTATGGTCATGATCTGAGCTGGAAAAGGTCTAGGTTCTTTTTTAAACATCTCACCTTCTTATCTTTCTCACTCAACAGACTGAGCAAGGTTTGAAAGAAACTCGTCCAAGGTCCTTCTTGATTTTTCTCTTCTTCCTTTTTCACTGATTTTATCTGAATTTTGCTCTGTTTTTTTTTCTGTTTCAGAACGTGGGAAGCAAGTGACTGATATGATTAAGTAACTGAGGTGAGCTTTGTCTAAGTGTCCAGGTTAACACAAAGCTTTGGTGTGCAAGGGACAGCTGGCGCCATGCTTCAGCTTCTCCAGCAACCAAGCAGCTCACAGTTTCCTTGCTATGAAGAAATCTATCCAGCCACATGATAAATCTGAGCCAGCAAGCAAGCATGCAGCTTGTGATTTTCATGTTCCATTTACTAAAAAGCAAGCAAGCAGGAAGGTGCACGTCATGTGACTTGGTTACTGATCAAGCAGCTGAGAAGGTGAAGTACATGACGGTTAGAATTATTTAGGAAGCTGCTCGATAATTCTGAACAATATTTCGACCAAATATTTCTTTTCCTTCAGCTCTCATTTTGCTCTCGGAAAATATCGTCCAGCTTAATATTCACTCGACCATAATATTTAATACACGACCTGATCATCGAACACTCGACGAGAACTATCATAAGATAGTCATTGGAACACTAGACAGTCCCGTCGATTCATTAGTTTACTTGGTTGATTTATTTTAATTATGGCCGGACCATCTCCAAACTGCTCGAGCGGGATTTTTCTCGACCAAATTTCTATCTTATCGTGAGGGTTATACACAAAGCTCCAAGACAAGATAAGTAAGTAGATTAGGTGAAGTCAGCTTTAGATCCTTCAGATACCCAAACAAGCATGGGTGGCACTGGCAGATTATACACTTGGGCGTTATCATCTTGTAAAATATGCAGTGAGCGGCTAAAACAATAGTCACTGAGGCATTAGCTAGACAGTGAGATACAAAGAAAATGGTAGTTGTCAAAAAATTACTCAATAAGAAAAAATAAATGAAAAAATGACTCAAAACCATCAAAAACAAAGCAGCGTTAGTAGCATCCTCCCCCATACTTACTTTGCACCGTCTTGGTCTGAAAAAAACTCCTAGTGACACCTAAATGCAACATTTAGACACTAAAATGACTAAAAACAAATGATTAAAACCATAAATATGAGACTCATCAAATCTCCTAGACTTGAACCTTTGCTTGTCCTCAAGTAAAGGATATAAAGACTAAACCAAAGGGATAATAAATTTTGAAAACACTACTGTCCGTAGGAAGTAAACAGATTTTTCATCAAGGAGGATCACTATAGGTGTAGCATATATCAATACATGCTCCGTGAGGGTTAAATTATCATGAGAATTAAATACATTTGGTGGAAAAACAAAGTCGACTAAAGATTCAAACGAAGTTATCACAAATTAGTCTACTTTATCACTATCAATCAAATAAAACATAGTGTTCTCCTTCTCATGATTGTTTTCGATCTCAGGGTTCTCTATCGCATTCAGATCTTATCTATATCAAGTTCACACACTAGATCATGAAGTTCAAGAAGAGTTTTAGATTCTTCAAGCATCAAAAATTCAGTTTCAAAATAATATGAAGCGCAAAGATAGTTCAAGTTGAAACATGGTTCATAATAATCGCTAACCAAATTTTCTTCTATCAAGTAATCTTGAATAAATCTTTTCATTTTTCAACGAGCTCATAAGGATCAAATCTGAGCTAATATTTTCAACAAAAGTCAAGCAACTATCCTCATAATCATAAAGTTCAGAAGCCGTGTTGCATATACCTTTGAGTTGGGTTGGTGGAACCCAATATAGTAGCTCTTCGAGATCGTAAGAAATTCGCATCTCTCTACATGTGAGCTCTCTTTTTCAAGCGCTGCTCGATGTGACATATGGTTGATTCAAATCATTTTTTCTAAGGTTTTCCTTGCATCATGGGCTTCTCTTTAGAAAGCTCATCTAACTCCACCCTTTGTGCTCGTGTGAGTACATTTTCATCGAATGGTTGCTCTTCATATGGATCATCATCAATATAATCTTCAAATGTGTCCGTCTGTTCTTGTGGCCAGTAACTATAACTCCTGGAAAAATCCATCTTTTTTTCGAAATTCATATCTGTACAAAAGAAAGCTAAAAGAAAAAGCTGGTAAAAGTTAGCGTCTTAGATTAAACTCTAATCCTAAACTCGTGGGCAACACAATTGGTCCCCATAAACGGTGCCAAATTGATATTACGCGATTTACTACACACAAATTAACCTGATGTGAACACTAACACAATCAAATGGTATGTCGATGTAGTACTTCATGAAAAAATCCATAGAGACCTGTGGTTACATGACAATGATATGAGACAAGAGTAGGGCTAAGACAAAAAGGGAGAAGGTGTTTTGGTTTCTTAAAGATAAGCAGAAATGTAAATATGCAGTAAGTGACAACGTAAGAGAAGCATTGGGCAACAGGAAAATCTCAGGGACTTAAACACGATAATAGAATCAACCTACTACCATAACACTAACTCTCTATGTTATAGAACCCTCTACATAAACTTCTGTTGAATTTCAGATTCTAAACAAGCAATAAGTTCAGGTTTGATAAGTTCACAAAGTACAATAACATCAAATTCTGTTGGTTAAGGACACTTTGCTCATCTAAACTATTTTCAGGCATTTTAACAAACACTTTCGGTGCGTTAACTAACCTAGACTCAGAAATGAGGTGATCAATCAAGCTTTAGCATTAAGAACACCAATAGATGAAGAACTACAAGATAAATCCCTAGATCTAGCAATCCTATGTCAACAAACCATGAGATCCATTTCAAACCCTAAAGCCCAATTGCACAACTACTCAGAAATTGAAGAAAATAAAGAGAAAGAAGACATGAATATATACAAACAACAATAGAGATTAAGAGATCTCTCCTCAAAGGGATATACTCTCTCTCTCTCACACACAAGTCTGCTACAAACTAAGAAAAATAAAGCATAAATATAAGATGTCCCCCTCTTGGGGTTTTGCCTCAAACACATAGATATAGGCCTTCAAAAATCTAGATCAAATGCCAAAATTTAAATACCAAACGCAAATGCTAAATTGCTGCGTCAGAGGTGTGACCACGTATGGAAAAGTGTGTTTGAGCCAAATTTATTTTGGCTTCTTCTTCTCTTCCATGTTAGAGCCCGGAATTTTCCTCCGCTGCTGCAACTCGTTAAGACACCGGATTCGGAGCAATTCGTCGTCGTATTGAACATGCTGAGTTGCATGGACCAGAGTATCGTCGCTTCTCCTCCGTGTCATCACCCTTGAGAAGTTGAATGTGGGGCCGAGAGATTCACATCGAGCGAGCTTGATTTCTTCAAACTGCTCGCTTCGTCCACTCTGGACATTGGATACGAGCCTGGAACCGAGGACATTAGGTCGAGCAAACCGGATCAAAGGATTCAATCAATTCCAGCTCATAGGTGAGCTTTCAACATTGACCCCCAAACTTCTAATTTGTTTAGATTAAACCTCAGTTTTGCCCCATATTTTTTGATTGTGCACTCCATCCACTATATATGCAATATGTACAAATGCAACTCCTAATGACACCTAAATACAACATTTACACACTAAAATGACTAAAAAAAATGATTAAAACCAACAAATATGAGACTCATCAGGTTGCACCAGCGTTTTTGAGACCGAATGGCATGACCTTGTAATAGTACATTTCCCGGTCTGTGGTAAATTCTGTATTTTTCTCGGTCATCGTGGTGCATCATTATTTAGTTATATCTCGATAAAGTGTCATGAAAGTCAGTAACTCATTTCGAGTGGTTGACTCCACTAGCCGATCGATATGTGGGAGTGGGAAACTGTCCTTCGAGAATGCTTTATTGAGGTTGGTGAAATTGACACAGACGCGCCATTTGCCGTTTTTCTTTTGACGATGACCCGGTTGGCGAGCCATTTTGGGTAATGGACCTCTGTGATTGATCCGGCCCCAAGTAAGCGATCAACTTATTTTTTGTTTGATCGGTTTGAAGGTAGGGTCGACTTTTAGCTCTTGAGTCGTAATTGTCAGGTCGATCCCTTTCATGTCTTCCATCGATCTGGCGAAGGTTGAGATGTTATCCTTGAGAAAGGAAACAATCTTTTCCTTTAGATCATCAGCCATGTATGCTCCGAATCGGGTGATTTTGCTTGAGACAGAGTCATCAAGGATGACTTTGATGACTTCTTCCTTATGCGGGTAGATCGTGTGGATCAGCTTGGTCCCTGTATTGATGTTAGACATTGTTCGTTCAATTTTATGGCATCAACCAGCAGGGTTTGTGCTATCTTCTGATCGTCTTTTAGAGTACAGATTCGTCCGTCTATCCCAAAGAATCAGAAGCATTGGTGATATGTAGAAGCTATTTCGCACATCGAATGCATCCATGGGGTTCCGAGGATCCCGTTGTATAGTGCTTTTATGTTGACCACGGAAAAATTGACTGTCCCGGTAACTCCGCAAGCATAGACAGACAATCTAATTGTCCTTACCATTATCTCGGTGAACCCGTTGACCCCGGTATGAGGCAGATACTATTTCTTCATCGTGCGGAGGTCGGCTCCCATTTCTTGAGTGTCTCTTGGAAGATGAAATAAACCGAATTACCAGAATCGACTTAGAATTGGCGACCTGACAATCGCCTATCCCGAGTTCCACTAAAAGAGAGTCATTGTGTGGTGTATGGACTCCAATGACATCCTCTGCCGAGAAGGTGATATGCAAGTTATTCTCGGGCTTCGAAGGCCATTTTTGCGAGGTTACAGCTTCTCTTCGGAAGTATGTAACTGACCGGACTGAATCTCCGCATGGAGTCAAACCACCCATAATTACGTTCAATTGATATTTTTGAGGTATCGACGTTGTTCGGTTTCCGTTAAGCATGGTCTGGAGGTCGTCGGGTCCTTGCAAAGAATTTGCTTCCTCACTCTCAGATCTTGACTTGATAAGTTTGACTCGTAAGTCAGTTGTCTTGGACTTGTTAAGTTTAACCCTTAGATCTCTGAATTTAGCATTTAGTTTGTCTCGTAGCTCTATAGCATCCACGAAAGGCTGTTTTCTCGGCCATACGATCAACTTTGCGTCTGGTTGGTGGTCGGTTTCAGAGTTGGAGGCACGTTTCCTTTGTATCTCATGGTGGATATCCGAAGCGTCCAACTTCCTCGCTTTCGAGTTATTGATCGCATGTCGTATGTCAGATGCACTGCTTGGTCGAGTCGTTTCACGGGTAGGTGCGACGTGCGAGTCTAGTGTTTCCTCTTAGAAGGATGTTTCTGGGTCGGCGATGATCATAGAAACGTACCTTCTCTTTTTCATTTCTTCGTCGGGAGGCGTTTCGTCTAAGTTCCAAGGAGTAGTATTATTCTGCCTTGCTGGAATTTCGCATGTGCTACCTTTTCCTGGGACTTCTGGAACCTTTTTTCTTTTTCATTTGCTCTATCTTTTTGCCGTTTTTAGGTTTTGGCTTCGGTGATTCCACATCTGCGTGGCCGTTGTTAAATGCTGCTAACAACGCCTCTTTGAGATGATTGCAATTCTTTGTGTCGTGGCCTTTTGCTTTGTGGTATGTACAAAACTTGCTCTTTACAAAAGACTTAGAGGAGGTGCTCGGGGAAGGCTGTTTGCCGTCGGTATCATTTTCCCAAACGTTCCATCCTTTTGTTTGATCTATTGCCGAGCCTGTTTGCTCACCTTTCTCTACGAAGTAGATGAAGCCTCTCTTTTTGTCTGCTTTGTTGTAAGTGGAATGTTTGTGTGGTTCTTGTTGTGTCTCGACCGTATTTTTGGGGACCTGCTTTGTGGCGTTTGTTTTGGTGAGGATGTCTCGGGTATCTTCCATGCGGATGAAGTTGTTGGAACGAGCAATAGGATCATGGAGAGAAGTTGTTGGGCATCTGTATAGGTCATCCTGAAACTTTGAGTGCACCTAAAATGCGTTATGTAGACCATCTACTGCAATGCGGTCAGGAATGTTTACTTTTGATACTAAAGCTTTAAACTTTTCCTTGAAATCGCGAAGGGTCTTGCCAGGGAGTTGGGAAATCTTCCATAAGTCGGAAGCGGTTGCTTCCTAATGAGTAAACATTATGTAATGCTTAAGGAACATGGCAGACATGTCATGAAAACTGTCTATAGAGTATTCAGCTATCCTGGAAAACCAGGTTAAGGCCGGTCCGACTAGGCTCTTGATGAAAAGTCTGCAAAACCTAGCATCTTCTTTTTCGCCTGAGAATTATGCTCGCCTATAGCTATGTTAAACGCAGTCACATGGTTGGTTGTGTCAGAGTCACCGGAATAAGTTGAAAGACAAAAAATTTCCGTAGATCGGATCTTCACGTTGCTGATTCGGTTGAAAAAGGTGTCTTGAGAGTCTCGGAGAGGATGCGGTCGATTTGCGGTTCCGAGCTCGTGACGTGGTGAATCTTGGAATGGATGTCTTGAAACTAGAGCTTGAGCTCTGCGATTTGGAGACTTGTCGCTGCGTCAGGACCACCAGTTGTTTATTCGACGCAGCCGTTTGCGATATCAGCTGTATGCTCGTCCATCTTGACAGTTTTGTCGGTGTTGAAGAGTTGTCTGCAGATAGTTGGAGGGTTTCTGATATTCCCGGTATGGTGGGAGATGGTGGTGGTGGGGGCTGCATGTTACTGGCTCGTTGCCTTCAGGATCTCTTCTTACTGAGCGAAGCGAGCCTTGATGGTACTCATGATGTCCACCATGGTCGGTGACGCAGAAGTTGAAGAAGGGTCATCTCTGGAGGATTTGTCGAGAGTCATGTTTATCTAGTTAACGCTACTTTTTCTTCCCCACGGTGGGCACCAACTGTTGAATCTGGGTTTGGTCGAAACTTGGTACATATATACCTAACTTGACGGGTGGTTATTTCAAATGTGTTTGTGTTAATCTGAAAAGTGTAACGATTACAATAAGAGAACATATGAAAAGATGGCCAATGCTTGTGAAAGCTAGTCGGGAAAGTAGAAGTCAGCGAGAAGTATAGCGAGTAAAACCCTAGTTTATATCCGTCAAGTGTGTGTCAATCTCAGGATCCCCTTCCTCGTCACCCTAGTTCTACTTTTATAGATTCATTGTCCTTCCCTTCCTCTGTAAGCCGCAGATGTGGGGTTTTATATCGCACTCAAATTAACCCTAATTCCCACTTTTAATCTCTCAAATAAGAAGTTCAGTGTAGTACTTAGTGATCGAACCCACATAGACTCTAGGATTGCACAATAAACTTATTGCTTTCGAATTAAAGCTAGATGAATGATAATAATAAAAATGATTTCAAGATTGATTTGGTTTGTGACAATCAAATTAAGGGATTAGACTTAGGGGAAATTCTCAGGTAGGATTAGGTAATGCAAACTAATAGATTGCTAGGGTTTTAATTAAGCACCGTTCTCGAACACAAACCTTAGGGTTTAGGAGATCGCTCTCGTGCATCTCAGTTGAGTTTTGATCGATCTACAAAAGGTGGTGCCGATCGACACTCCTTCCAAACAATACAGGTTTCACTGTTTGATGGGTTCTCTAAGCTTCCAATTCAACTCTCGTTTGTTATCAGTTATTTAGATTGTTCAAGATAGGTTCAGAGTCATAACCAAGCTCTCGCTTGCGCTATGGAACCTTAATTTCTAAGATTGAGGTGATAAAATTCAACATAGCATTTAGAGCAACTTAAACAATGAACCAAGAAGATTACCCTAACAATTCTATAAAATCAACAAGACATTACTACCATTGAAGAACCCTAAATCTAACAATGAATTACTCAGACATAACAATAAAGAAAATGGTTAAAGTCTGAATAAATTACATAAAATAAACTGAGTAAAAAGATAAGGAGTTCAAGATCTTCTCTGTAATGATGATCAGATCTCCCTCTCCAATGGATGTAACAAGGTGTTCCAACTCTCAACTCTAAAACTTGTGTGTAACTTAGAATACAACTCTCTCTTAGGTATTCAAGGCTTAGGTTAAAACTAAGATAGAAAACCCTAATAAATAATCTAAATTTCGGCCAGGGACTTGTCTTGCAAATGATGGAACTTCTGGGTAAAACTTGTAATTTCTCAAGCCTTCATTAATCTCGAAGTCGACTTGGCCGTCAATTGACGCACAGTGTGTGACATCAATCGAAGGTTCACACATAAACTGGAACCGACTCTAACTGGCTGAGCATCCTAAATGCTCCAAAATGTCCCAAAAGCTCCAAATGCATATAAAAGACTCTAAAACACTCTATATATATCATGGGTAAAATAGGTAAAATCCATGACATATCAACTTCCCCAAACTTAACTTTTTGCTTGTCCTCAAACAAACAAAGCCTTTGAAAGAGGTTTTGAAAAGCGGAGACTCATATAATGTTAAGTATAACTGTCACCCTACTTTGTTGCAACCATATTCTATCAAGTCAACCATAGAGAAACTTTGTATATCGTATCCAAGTATAGCAACCAAATCCATTCTACCAACAACTTCGCAAATACACCCTCTGCTGATTCATTTCTTTGCATAAAATAAAAGTGCAGACTTTACCCTGGGAGTATCGATCAAAGAACACATGGAATCTTACCTCTGCAAGTATCTGAGTAACTAGGCACAAAGTCTTCTCTGATCCCTTTCTTCCCTCTTTTTTCTCTTCTCTAAATCTTTTTAGATCTCAAATCTAATGATCAATGTTGTTTAACACAAACATTTTCCATCTTCATTTTGATTTTCTTCTTTTTTTCTTTTCTTTTTTTCTTTTCTTTTTTATTTTCTTCTTTTTATTTTCTTTTTCTTTTTGGGCAAAGTTGTAGGCGAATAGTGGGGTCATCGGTAATCTACCTATCCTTCGCTTCCAACAATGTGTGATCGTTCCTCCGAATTAAAATAGTGGGGTCATTGGTAATGTACCTACCCCTCTGCATCTCAGGAAGTCATCTCAATCATTTAAGCTTTTAGGTAGAAGATGAAGAGATAGAGAGAAGGGAACCAGAGGTGCAATGAATTGTACCTACATACATGCAGAAGGAATCCGATCCAGTGTATACCAAGCCCCAAAGCAAGCGAATAATGTCAGGATTAGTGTTGGAAATCAGCTTCGGTTCCTTCAAACTTTCTAAGGAAGTGTGATATAGTGTTAGGATTATCCACTTTGGTATCTCTAGTACTCTTTGCAAACAACCTTCTTAGAATGGTGCTAAAGTGTGGTTAGTGAATAATAAATCTTGATCATAGTCCCCTTCTTGACTCAATAAAAACTTTTGAAAAACTTATATAGATATAGTAAGCAAAACTCAAAAACAAATAAATAGCATTAGCGAACCTCCCAAACTTAAATTACATTGTACAAGTGTAATCCGTCCCAGATTGGTTTAGGAAAAATAGAATCATAAGTAAACAATGTTAGAGCAATTCGAGTATACCAAACTCCGAAAGGAGTATCAATCGATGGTGATAGGTGAGGGTCGACCGACGGTGAACTGATGGTGTCGATCGATGGTGGACTCGAACTGTCTGCTAAACCTCTCTGTTAGTTCGCTGTCGGTCTACAGTAATAAAGCGTCGTCGATCGATGCTAGGCTAACATACTGAAATCGTGTGTGTGCCTACCCTCCAATCTGATCATTTCTCTTTGAGCTAGCTCTGTTAGAAACTCAAACACACATCAAAACAGCATAATATAATAAGTCTAAATTCAAAGACAACAAAATAAAAAAAGTACGTGCATAAGTCTAAAAATGAAATAATATACGAAGGAGCAACAAAAAAGACTACTCCTCGTCCAAGGTGTCCATGTCTGGATGCTGAGTCTGTGATGCAGCTGCTGGTGGCGATATCGCTCTGTTCCTGGGACGGCTGAAACACTGGCACCTAGACATTGTCTCCACTCTGGCCCATATGGCATGAAGTGCGTCCACGACGACTCTCTGGAAGGTACGATGTTCGTGAATGGGGATCTCTGGAATCTGAGGGAAAGCTGGGAGAGGTTGAGGTGGCTGTGCTGGATCGTATACCGCTGCTGCTGCTACAGGTTGGGCGTGTCTGAGTCCTCCTCTGTGGCATACCCTGAGAGATCAAGTGTGTAGGTGCTGCTCAGCTGGTCGGAATGCAAGGTGCTCTGGATCATAAGCAAATTCTGTCACCTATGGCGCTGGAAGCTCTATCATCCTAGACCCTTCGTCATCTACAAAAGACCAGTATCGTCCCTCCTTCATCCACTGAGTCCTCGTCAAGTGCCCCTCTTCCATATACCGTCTCCTTCTTTAAGCCAGGACCCTTGAAGGGGGTTGTCCTTCAGGGTTGCCAAGTGCTCAGTGAAGATAGCTCCCAAGTTCACCCGCTGATCTCTCACTTGTGGTGGCCAGACCTCATCATCGAGCCCAACCAAATCCCTAACTGAGTAGTAAAGTAGTGTGAGCTCCTGAACCCTAACCTTGTTAGTCTCAATCTTGCACAACAAAGTGTCGGCATTGACCTTCATGAAGTAGCATAAGGTGGGGTGATGGACGTCCGTCTGAGTAACAGAAAATGGGTCGAAGTGGCATGTCACGATGAGTCCACAAAAGGTAGTCTGACAGGGGAAAGGAGTGACGGTGCATGCAAGAGTACCATAGTCAAAACCATAGATCTCACAGAGCTGCGGAATGGTGATTCTGACACTGAAAATAAAAACAAAGACTTAACTAAAGAAAGTCTTTGACTGAAACTTGGATTGCCTCTTGATATAGCCACGACCAGGATTTTATAAGGTGAAAAATATGCTCCTGATATGGGCCAATACATGTCCCCTTGAGGCCTGGTCGAAATCCATCTTTTCCCTTCGCCAATATTTGATCGGTTTCTCCATTTGGCCCAAACAAGTCTGTTTTAAAATATTTTTGAAACCATCAAGCCAAAGGCTTTCTTGGAAATTTAGAACATGAATAATCACCTTTGGCATGATTGAATTGTTTCTTGGTTCATCAGAAAGAAGGTTAGCCATTTCCAGCTTCTCAGATGGTCGAACCAGCTCGGAATATCGAACCTGCTTACTCAGCGTATCTAAGTGAGTGTCAGTCCTGCTCTGATCGTCCATGATAGTGTCAGTCCTTCTCACTTGAGTATTCAGCTCATCCAAGATAGTGTCAGTCCACCTTACTTGTGTTTTCAGCTCATCCAGCTCAGATATATAAGTGTCACTTTGATGCAGCTCGACTAGCTTGCCCAAGTAAGTGTACTTCGTCCCAATTGAATTCTGGCTCGACCATCCATCTTAGCTTGGCGATTCGGTCGATGAATACACCCTGTGGGTCAATAAGTTCCATTTTCAGGTCGGGTTTCTTGCCTAAACTCCATTTCGGACGTCCGTGGATTGATACGATAGTCAGCACGATTAATACGATCGGATGGGGCGACACGGTTGGTACGATTGGCACGATCTGATGGAAAAACCTCGGTTTGATCGAGCTGGTCAAGATAGTCACCACCTTGGCTGGGTCTATGATCCGAACAGGTCGATGCCTGATCCGAGGCGCATCATTCCCCCCGTCTTCAAAAGGATTTGATCTCAAATCCATTTCACATGTTTCAAAAGGGAATGAATAAGACAAAAAAAATAAAATTAATGTAAAATTCTTTGAATAAAATTTTTGGAAAGGAACTTCTTGAATGTATATATTGATCTCCTGGTCGCCAATGTTTGGGTTTGAAGCCGATTGAATCGATTAACTTCCAACTGAGGCAAGTGTAGAACTGGTTTGTCCTGTTTTGGAGATTGGATCATAACTTCATAATTCTGTGGCCATTTCTACTGATATTTGGCTTTCTGGAAAGCTGAAAGATCCATCATGAATCCTATGATCGGCTTTGGCTCAGGACACTTCTTCAATCTTCTTCAAAAGTCTTGTACTCGCATATAGACGGACTGGGGAACCTCCGGTTTGTAAAAGTCATAACTTCTTCCTCCGTGAATCTTTTCTTGTATTTCCAAGCCTCAGTGAATCCCTGATGAGTTTTACTTCTAGGGAAATTTGATTCATGACAAAAGACCTTCTTGATGTTGAGATATTCTCGTTGGAATGAACCTCCATCACTAGCATCTCCAACGTAGCCGGTTCCGACAGCTTGGTTCACCTTTGGTTCAGCCACTGATTTTATGGCCGCATCGATGCATCTAAAAATCTTAGACTGATGAGAAAATTATATGTTTCTGTCTGACACTTCTTTGAGACTGATCATGTTTATCCTAGACACTCAAAACAAAAACTAAAATACCAGGATCATATGTGCAAGTCATGTACTTGTTCAAATTAGAAATCAAAGTTTGTTTCCCTGGAACATGTAGCACACATTTCAGCCTCTAAAAATTCACATCAAAATAAGTATTAAAGACCATAATGGTTTCACGGCACAAAATAATATTGGGCATCTTCAAAACGTGCCTATCCTCCTCAAAATCAAAATAGTAAGTTCAGACTGAGAATCAATTAACAAAATCTCAATATGTTTTTCAGATAATGTGTTGTAAACCAAAATAACATCAAATCTCAAAGTGACACAATTCTTAATCAATGATCTCAACACAAGCCAAGGTCTATCAGTTTCAACAAACAAGATATCAAGCTTCAAAACAGATTAACAAAAATCGGATTTAACTCTAGGTGATTTCTGTTCCAGCAAAGTCTTAACCATGAATTCGTCCAAGGCACAAGTGGATGCAAAAAAAATTACCAATGATCAGTGCATGTCTATAAGAACTCAGATCAAAGTCATTTTCTTTGAAGACAAATGAATCCAAAGATTTTCTAGCGCAGAAAATAGGTTGTTACAAATCAAGCTCTAATGACTTTTCCAAATGATCAAAACCTTAGCTATGTTTCAAAAACTGATCAAAACTCAAAACAAGATCATAATTTATGTCATTTCCAGATTGAAACGTTTTTGATCAGAAATTTTATCAGGTTCAAACACTTGAAAAGAGTTAATCATGTTTTCAAAAATAGAGTTTGAAACACGAAATTCTTTAACTTTGCCAAAACCAAAATGTTTCACATCTTGAGAACTGAACTTAACAAACATTTAAGGCAGAGAATTAATCAAATCAAGTTTCACACAGTGCTATTGAATGTTTGTGGACAAAAGCGTTGGAGTTGTGTATGTATCTAAGCAAAGATGTTTCTCCATGTTTATGGACGTTATGCTTGGTGCTTCCTCATCAAAGATTGGACAAAATTCGTCTTCTTCATCAAAGATGGGACCTAGACCATCGTCCAAAGGTATCCTAGTGCCAAGAAGCGGTCCTTGATGTGGGTACTTGAATGACTCTTCCTCAAAACCCTGTGAAACTAGAACAAGACTACTTGGATGCTCCGGTTCAAAACAGGTTAGTCCATTAGTCTCTTCATTATCAATATCAAACATAAAATCAGATTTTGGAGAAGGAAGACCACATTCATCCTCCCAAATGATCAAACTTTCCAATAGCTCTTCATCATATTCATCAAAAATGGGTAAAGAATCTGAAAATTATTTTAGCTCTTTAAGGTTGTTTTCAGATTTACGTTGGGTTCTTCATTGATGAATATTGATGGTTCAACTACTGGTGCACGTATGGTTGTGCTCTTCTTTTGGATCTTGCTGACGTCTTTGACTGCTTTCATCATCTCTTTTTCGAAGTTGTCATAAAACTCTTGGACCTAAAACTGGCTGAAAAGCCTCCATTGATCAGATTCATGTGTAGGTTATTTGAAATGCTCCCTGCATCTTTTGTTTGGCATCTCCTGTGGTTTCCTTGGGGTTAACCTTTCCTGCACAGTAACAAACGCATCAAGAGTATTCAACAAAATTTGAGATGAAGATTTAGAGATAACATGCTGTTTCGATTTCTCGTTGCTACTCCTCCTTTGAGATCGATCATCTTATCCTCAAAATTCTCAACACAAAAGGTTAACATATAAGAATAATCCTCACACTCTTAAGTGTGTATCCTCACCCACACACGTGTTTCTCTCGGAAGTTTAGTGGTCATACAAAAGTCTCCTCTCAAACTTCTAAGAGAACAAATCAAGTAACCCAATGGCTTATCCAAGCAAATAAAGGGATGAAACACAAGAGAGAAAGATAAGAGAATTGGTTTTGAAATCCGTATTATAGACTCCAAGGCTGGATTTCTCCTTAGCCAGCAGGATTTCTCTTCCACCACCTAGCCAAATAAATCAACCTTTCTATTTCTATTTTTTTGATAGATCTTTTTCTGTTTTTTTTTATTGAAATGGCCTAGGTAAGATAGTGGCCCAGATATTAGATAGGAAGAAGAAGAAGAAGTGTTAGAAGAAAATATGGAAGATGAGAAAGATGGATAGACAATACCGGAAGAGTTGCTCTGATACCACTTGATGCACGCTAAATAGGATCACTCGGCCGGATTGTGAAATGGATATGATCTCAGATGGATCGAATGAGAAATGATGGATTTAATGGTGACACAAGAGGTGCGGAATGACTCTTGATACTACCGACTTCGATTGTTGCTTGATATGACGCACAAGTCCAACAAAAGAAGGTTTGATAACTTGGAGATAACCTCTCCAAGAAACTGAGAAATGTTCTAAGCAAAGAACAAAGAGATAAACTCATAAAAGGTGAAAAAATATTGCTTTATTTCGTGGTTCTTAGGCCTTATTTGTAGGATTACATGTTGTAGAGATCCAAAGAAGAATGTGCTAAAAACAAGACACTGAAAATAAAAACAAAGACTTGACTAAATAAAGTTTTTGACTGAAACTTGGACTGCCTCTTGATATAGCCAAGACCAGGACATTGAAAGGTGAAGAATATGTTCCTGATATGTGCCAAGACAAGTCCCCTTGAGGCATGGTCGAAATCCATCTTTTCCCTTAGCCAATATATGATATGTTTCTCCATTTGGCCCAAACAAGTCTGTTTTTGAATCTTTTTGAAAACCATCAAGCCCAAGGCTTTCTTGGAAATTTAAAACATGAATAATCACCTTTGAAATGATTGAATTGGTCGTTGGTTAATCAGAAAGAAGGTTAGCTATTTCCAGCTTCTCGGATGGTCGAACCAGGTCGGAAGATCAAACCTGCTTGCTCTGCTTGTCCAAATGAGTGTCAGTCCTGCTCATCTCGTTAAGGATAGTGTTAGTCCTTCTCACTTGAGTACTCAGCTCATCCAAAATAGTCTCAGTCCAGCTCAGTTGAGTATTCAGCTCATCCAGCTCATATATGAAAGTGTCACTTTGATTAAGCTCGACCAGCTTGCCTAAGTAAGTGTCACTTCATCCCAATTGAATACTGGCTCGACCATCCATCTTAACTTGTCGACTAGGTCGATGACTATGCCTTATGGGTCGATCAGGTCCATTGTCAG
>CAJHQQ010005115.1:0-20329 GCA_905132885.1 Moricandia moricandioides | reverse complement strand
GTGTTAAACGAGAGAAGCCAGTATTACATCATATGAGAGTGTTTGGGTGTTTGTGCTTTGTGCTAGTACCAGGAGAAATGAGGAGCAAACTGGAACCAAGAAGCACAAGAGCAATGTTTATTGGATACTCAACAACACAGAAGGGTTACAAATGCTTTGATCCAAAGACAAGGAGAGTTCTGGTGTCAAGGGACGTAAAGTTTGTGGAATCCAGAGGATACTATGAAGAGAAGAGCTGGGATGATTTGAAGGATCTATCTCAAGCATCTGATAAGGCAACTAGTCTCCGGATCATTCTTGAAGGTCTTGGGATTAATATGACCCAGGATCAGAGAAGGCAAGGAGTGCCTAACACTCATGAATCTGAAGATCAAACCAACCATGATCATGAAGGGGGAAATGGACCTGAGGTTGAAGATCAAGAAGAAGGCTCAGGAAATCATGATCTAGGTGAAGTTCCAAATGAAGATGGAAGTGAAGGAAACCATGATCCTGAAGAAGAAGGTCATGGAAGTCAGGAAGAACAAGTAGTAGAGGTTCCACTAAGAAGAAGCACACGGATAAGAAGGGATCCATCAAACTGGATAAACACAAGGGTATACTACAATGCACAAGCAGTAGCACATCCTAATCAAATGGTATGCTCACTTGCTGAAATCCCAAAAGAGCATTGTGCATTCATCACAAGTCTAGATGAAAGCCATGTTCCAAGTTCTTATGAGGAAGCAATGGAGGATGAAGAATGGAGAAGCTCAGTGGCTGATGAAGCAAATGCAATGATAAAGAATGAGACATGGTATGAAAGTGAGTTGCCTAAAGGGAAAAAAGCTGTGACCAGTAGATGGATTTTCACTATCAAGTTCCTACCAAATGGAAAGATAGAAAGGAGGAAGACAAGACTGGTGGCTAGAGGGTTTACACAAACCTATGGAGAAGACTATATAGATACATTTGCCCCGGTTGCCAAGCTTCACACTATCCGGATTGTCCTATCTGTGGCGACTAATCTGAAGTGGGATCTATGGCAAATGGATGTGAAGAATGCATTTCTCCAGGGAGAGCTTGAAGATGAAGTATACATGAAGCCTCCACCAGGTCTTGAAAGTCTTGATAAACCAGGGAATGTGTTGAGATTAAAGAAAGCTATATATGGTCTAAAGCAGTCTCCTAGAGCTTGGTACAACAAGCTGAGTACTACTTTGAATGGACAAGGCTTCAGAAGATCAGATTTGGATCACACTCTCTTCACTCTCACCACATCCTCAGGTATCATTGTCCTTCTAGTTTATGTTGATGATATCATCATAACTGGAAGTGATAAATAAGGTATAAAGGATACAAAAGACTATCTGAAATCTGTGTTTGAAATCAAAGACTTAGGGGAGATGAAATACTTCCTTGGAATTGAGATATGTAGATCCAAGGAAGGTTTATTCATGTCCCAAAGGAAATATACACTTGATCTTTTGAAAGATGCAGGTAAACTTGGTGGAAAGATAGCCAAAATGCCACTGGAGGATGGATATAAGGTTCCACGTGAGGGGGAGCTTGAGAGCACTCAACTCTTTGAAGATCCTAAACTCTATAGGAGGATGGTTGGTAAGTTAATCTATTTGACCATTACTCGTCCTGATATTTGTTTTGCTGTGAACCAGGTAAGCCAGCATATGCAAGAGCCAAGAGATCATCACTGGAGGATGGTGGACAGGATCCTAAGCTATCTAATTGGATCACCAGGCCAAGGAGTATGGATGGGCTGCAATGAAAGCACTGAAGTAGTAGGCTATTGTGATGCAGATTGGGCAGGAGATAGAGCTGATAGGAAGTCCACCACAGGCTATTGCACCTTCATTGGGGGAAACCTGGTCACTTGGAAAAGCAAGAAGCAGAAGGTGGTCTCGTGTTCAAGTTCTGAGGCAGAGTATAGAGCCATGTTGAAGCTGACAAATGAGCTGGTATGGATCAAAGGGATATTGAAACATTTGGGAGTTGAGCAAGCTACACCAATGACTATGCATTGTGATAACCAGGCAGCCATTCACATTGCAACAAACTCGGTGTTCCATGAGAGAACCAAGCATATTGAAGTGGACTGCCACAAAGTAAGACAAATAATTGGCATTGGAGAGATCTTACCGTGCTACACTAGGAGTGAAGATCAGTTGGCAGATGTATTCACCAAGGCAGCAAGTCAAAAGGTTATTGAGTCTATTCACACCAGATTAGGACTCATTAGCCTTACTCCAAACAACTGATCCCCTCGTCATGGGGTCTTTACTCTTTTTCCCTTAGCAAAGGTTTTATCCCAAAAAGGGTTTTCCTTTGGTGAGATTTTTAATGAGGAAGATCTCATGACATTCCAAGCTTGACTTGTTCCACATGGTCAAGCTTGAGGGGGAGTGTTGATCTGAGTAAATAAAGAAGAGGATGAGAGCACTTAGTCTAGGAAATGAGATCAAGGAGGAGTTGGTGCAAAGTTGGGGCAAGTGTACGGACAGTACGGACTGTACGGCCGACTGTACGGATCACTTGACCCAAACCCACTTTTGCTCAACCAAGAAGACATTTTGGTAATGTGCAAAATCAGGGCAAGTTGTACGGATGGTATGTGGCCGTACAGTTTATCACTTGTGCCCTCCGGAGTCCAAACTTGGAAGGCAAGGAAGTAAGGAAGCTGAGGTAAATGCATGGGAGGTTAAAAGGAAAGTTAACTTGAGTTGGCTCGGTAATTATGGGGATAAGGTTCTGGATAAGGAAGGGAGAAGGCTCGGCCTTTACAGCCTGTCTACGAGCTGGAAAGGAGAGAGGATCAAGTCAAGATGCCAAAGGCATCTAGCCTTCTCAGCCAAGTATTCAAAATAGGCGCGCCTTCTCTCTAAGTGTGTCCACGTTAACCATCTGCTTACCATTCCTATTATGACCGTTTATGGCTTAGATTAAGGCTCCCTCTCTCTATATATTGTAACACATACTCAGAGTAATAAATCAAGAAAACATTTTCAGTGATACTCTCTCTCGTTCTCTCTCTCTCTCTCTTGTTCATCATGAACCCTAATCTCTAAAGCTTGGATTCTCTTCATTCTTCTCTTAGTTCGCATACTTATCTCGTCTACTCTAAAAATCTCAATTGAAACCTGAGGATATTATTAATGATTGCTTGATTATATTATCTTGAATCTGTCCCAGGATGCTTAATAAGTCTTGTTTGGTGCTTGAGAATTTAAAAAATGCTTGCTTAAGTTCTAAATGATGCTTGACATGATATTAGATAGTATGTTCTAAATCTGCTTGCATACATGAATAGAAACTTGTTAAAGTAAAGCATTTGTGTCTGGTATTTGGAAATGGTAATGATGCTTAGTCTCTGTTCTAAATGAATGTTTTGCTAGGATCATAGATAGTTGTATCTAATCCAGATTGCTTTCATGAATAGAATAGGTTAAGGCTGTTGCATTCTATTGTCATGGTTACTGCCTTAAGGTTGAGACATCTAGACTTAAGTCTAATGGTCGTTTAAGGCAGGAAAGGATTGCCTATTTGCTTGGGATAGTTCCTGATGTGTTCATCCATAGCATTTAGAGAGTGGAAAGCTTGCATTAGATGGATCTTAATGATAATAAGAATCTGTCTAAGTGCAAATCTTGTGTGACATTGGAGATCAAACTTGATGATTAGTCAAGGTTTGATCCCAATGAAAGTATGTCTTATCTTTGCTGGAGTTTGAGTGTTGTTTCAGGTTCACTAAAGGTGCTCTTGGTTCACCATACATCCGAGTGAAAGAGGAAGGCTAATCCCATAAGGAAAGGTTGCTGGTGTGTATTCAAATACACAAGGCAAGTGATCATCATCTAAGTCTGGAGGAGACTGATGATCAAAGGCATTGGAGTTAAAAGGGGAAGGTTGATCAGTGGTTGAATGCATTGTCCATTTAGATGGAATGCTCCTGATCTTAAGGCTCATTGAGGCTCACTTCAAGTTTGGTGTGTTGCTCATTCCGAACTTGAGGAGGGGAGCAAAGTAGGCCACCTGATGATCCTTGGAGCTCAATGACCTGTGGTACTCAAGGCCATTGCATGCTGATCTAGAAAGAGATTATGCCGCAGTGAAGGAGGAAGAAGGTCACTCAACAAGCTAAGTGAGGAGTGCTTGTAGAGTGGACTGAGGTATCTCCTCTATGCAATGGTAATGTAGTGGAGGCTCAAGTATCAAATCTGGAGAAGATGGTGGTACTCTCCATATGACTTATCAAAGAGCCATCATGCGCTCACTATTCAAGCTTGGACCTTCTCTATACTCGGTCTCAAGCTTGAGGGTGAGTGTGGATGAGCTTGCATGATAAGAGAAGGAGCTGTAAGGCTCAGTGTGTGAGGATTCAAGTGGCGGATCAAGGAAGCCACTCCTCACCATCTAAACAAGGGAGTAAACCTGATCTTAACACTATATATATATATTCATGATAGGTTTATCTCTTGAGAACTGATACACTTGTAAAATGATGTATCAGGTACCTTACTTGGATACTCAAGAAGACAAGGAGGAGATAGGCGTGTGGTCTGACCTGAAAGAGAAGGCAAGAAGCCATGACAGAAGGGAAGACACAAGCCATTCCAAGAAGAGGTCCAAGAAGGTGTTATGAAGCTTGTATCTCCTTGAATGCAATCTGGTGTAGTCTGAGCCTTGAACACAACAAGACGGTTGTGAGAAAGAGAGAGTGACCAAGATCAGTTCAAGAGAGTACAAGAAGGTTGGTGTGTGTGCATTGAAGTCATTTGAGATGCACACATGTGTTGAGGCCATGATCCAGGGTCTTTGTGTCCATCACACTGATGCTAAGACACAAAGACCCACTGGCCAATCCCTAGGCCTTGAGGAACCTACTCTTTTTCCCTCATCAAGGTTTTATCCCAAAAGGGTTTTCTTTGGTGAGGTTTTTAATGAGGGGATTCTTCAAGGTTCCAAGCTTGACTTAGGATCACTAGAGTCAAGCTTAAGGGGGAGTGTTAACTTGAAGAAATGAAATGGAGCCAAAGGATGAGTTTGGATGAAGTTTGGGTCCCGTGCAAAGTTAGGGCAAGACCTCCAGAGATTGTCTAAGAAGGCTTTAGGAGTGTTTAAAGATGTGCAAAGCTAGGGTCAAGTCCAGGAGGGACTTAGACACCATTTAGAGACATTTGGGAGGAGATGGTCGACCGTGCAAAAATAGGGCGAACCGTACGGAATTGTACGGACCGTGCAAAAATAGGGCGACCCATAGAAGTTCCATTTGGCCTTTAAAGATGGTTGGGGAGTTTGTGCAAAAATAGGGCGAGTGGTACGGACAGGAGGTCCGTACCATCGACCGTGCAAAGATAGGGCGAAATGCTTTCCCGGATGAACCTAAAATGAAGCCGTGCAAACTTAGGGCGCAAGTGATGCTTGTTCTGATCAAGAGGAATCAAATTGGCATCAAGGAAAGATGCCCTGCGCCGGGAAGAAGAGAGGAGATGACAGGCTGGTTCTGGTTGTCACTTGCTGGAAAGGAAGAGCAAATGAGACTATGTATCTAGCCAAAGAACCAGCCTGATTCATAGGAGCCTATGGGCAACCAATCACAAGCCTTCCTTGCCTTGACCAGATTCAAACTTGCCAGCCATCCTAGCCCTTCATTCTCAAGTGATTTATCAGCCATTAGATTTAGGTTTCTGATTGAAAACCTTGTAAGCCTATATAAAGGCAGTCTAGGCGATTTGTAAAGCTTAAGGGAGTAAGGGGGATTTCCCCTCTCCACTTCATAATAAACAAAGTGTTCTTGAATCTAATTCCCTCTAATCTACCCCTTTCTTAATCTCTATTCTCTCTCTAAGTCTCTTTATGATGCGTCCCTAGGATGCTCTTTGGTTGATGGGAATGGATAGATCCTTGCAAGAACGAATCATGGACTCAAGTTCTTCAAGGTTTGTGGATTGAATGGTGACACAAGAGGGATGGATGATCTCTTGATACTCCTAGATTTATAACTCGGATATGACACACCAAATTAGACACCCTTAGGTCTCTGGATACTACACACCAGACTCGACACACTTTCTAGAGAGAGAGCCGTCAAGGAGAAAGATACTTGTTTATTAAAAAGCTGGATGATTACAATAGGGTTTAGAGACCCCTTTAAATAAGGAGAAACCAGAGAACATGCTCTCTAGGGTTTCAAAAATAAGTAAAAAGGAAACTATAGTTTAACTTTAACATAAGCTTTAAAATGAAATAAAAGGCAAACTTCTTTTAGCCTTGGACCGAGATAGGGCCTAAGTGATGTGAAGACAAGTTGTGGCCTCGTTAAAAACCTTCCTCCGGAAAACCTCATGGGACAAAACCAAAAGCAAGGAAAAGAGCACGCACCCCATGTCTTGCCTAGACACTAACTCAGCTTGATGTAGAGATGGCTTGAATGGTGATCAAGACATCTCGGATCAGACCTTGTCCAAGACTTTCTTGTTGTGGATGTGAAGTGAGTAATCCAACAACATTCTCTTTGAGCTTCTTGACTCTGGAACGAGTCATGGGACCTTCAGGAATGGCTAGAGCATCATCACCAGGCTGCTGGTGCAATGTGGCTTCATGTGGCTCATCTAGACTCTCCTTGTTCTCCTTAGTGATCCGGTCCATGATCACATCAAATGCACTCTTAAATGTTGCATCCTCAGCTACAAGCTCTTCAGGTTCAGGTTCATGCTTCCATTCTTTGGTGCTTTCCATGATCACATCATCCCCTCCCTCTTCAAAAAAATTTGTCCTCAAATCTGTTTTACCTGCAATAGAGGGGACCAAGTCAGTAACATCGAAGTTTAAAATCAGATTACACTTACCTTGCAAGCCTCTTTGATAGGCATTGTTGCTGACTGGTTTGGATATGTAGAAGGCATTAATCCATTTAGTTCCTGATTCGTTACTCAAACCTGATATATTGAAACAAAGCAAGTTAGCACATGAAAGTTTATCAAAGAGTAATAATCTTATCCCAAATTGGTTTTTGCTCGGTTTTGGCTTGTGTGCTGCATCTGGTGGTGCTTCTTTGATGAGGATGAAGCCAGTGACGTCTTGGTGCTTATCCTGATCCAAATCAGGTGGCTTGAACCGCTTGTCTTCCACATGCTTGTTCTTTCTTCTTGTATGCTTCCAAGCTCCATCATAATCTGCACATGGCTCTTTTGACAAAAACAAGTGCATCATATCTGTGTAATCGATAAAAGAACTCTTGAAAACATGATCACTTACCTTAGCATGCTCACCTGGTCGCCATATATAGGATTGAGATGTTTTAAACTCAGAAAAATTCAAAGATAGCCAATACAGGATCACCCGATTTGTAGAACCCATAACTCTTTCATCTGAGAAGATTTGGACTTGATTCCAAATCGAGGTGAGACCCTGATGAGTTAAGTTTCCATGGCAGTCGAGTTTGATGGTTAATTCCTTGTGGTTGTTGAGATATGACCCTCGGACTGTTCCTATGTCAAAGCTGGCGGCTAGACAGTTTCCAAGGTTTGATTGTTGCATCATCAACTTAGCCAACAACCCATTCTTGATACTCTGATCATTATTATAGCTTCTCTTTTCGAAAATGGTAGATCTCAAAACAGTTTGACCTGTACCAACAGCAAGCAAATCAGGTTTCATGTTTTTCTTTGAGTTTAGATAGTTACCTCGGGTTGGTTTCTTTGGAGATTGTTGTAGACTAAGTTTATCTGGTGGTTTCTCTTTGATTTGAGAAGAAAACATGAGTTCTTCTCCTGCTCCAGTAATCACTTCACCATTGACTCTAGTGAATTCTTCATCTCCAATTACATTTTGATAATCTTTGCATTGGTACTGAAGTTGCTGCATATCTGGTGGCTTCCATATCTTGATATGGTCAAGATGCAAGTCTTTTTGATCAACTTCAAACTCCTTATGACCTGCATTGACACCTTTTGGCATAGACAAGTGCATTATACAAGCATTGGGAACCAACAAATTAGATTGAATTAAACTATCACTGATTTTCGATATTTCAGTTTTCTCTCCTAGTGATGTTTCATTCAAAGTTTTCTTAGATGGACAAACAGCAGCAAAGTGTTCACGCTTATTGACATCTATAACAAGTTGGGTTCTTGGGTTTAATAAGGTCAGAAGACTTACCTTGGCTTGATGTGTGCTCCACCTTGGGGTTTAAAGTCTCCTTGAGCTTCTTACACATCTCTTGTAACCTTTGCAGCTCAGGTAGGGGTGTGGTGATTGGCTCTGGCTGAACCTGGTTTGATTGAATCCGTGACTGAATTGGCTTCATTCTCCAGTTGGTTTCATAGTGAAACTCTTGCTGAGCTGAGACGTGCAACCCCTTATCTTCAGAGGATGAGAAATCTACAAAATCAAAGGTTGGTGCAGCTGAATTCTTCTTAATCTGTTTGATCTTGTTCTTCTGATTCCAGACCTCTCCTCCAGGCTCAAATACAACATGTCTCATATCCAAGTCGTGTCTTGATAGCTCCACTGCTCTTGATCCTTGGGTAAGTTTCCTAGGCCGGTGGTGCAAGTCTTTGTGGTAATGACTTGGAACAAACCTCTTGCGCATGATAGACTTCATCTCTGTCCAAGTCTCAACTGGTTCCTCTCCATTCCTCCTACGAGTTGTGATGTACTGATCCCACCAACTTAAAGCATAGTCATAGAACTCAGTGGCAGCAATCTGAATCTTCTTGTGGTTTGTGTACTGCTTACACTGAAAGACTAACTCAATCTTCTTCTCCCACTCAAGGTAGGCATCCGGATCAGCTTTGCCATGGAATGGGGGTATCTTGATCTTCAAACCAGCAAGCTCATCTCCCTGGTTCATCCTTCTCTCTTGGACACGCCTAGGTCTTCTTGAGGATGAACTGAGGTGCTCATACTCATTGTCAGTCTCCTCATAACCATCATGCTCTTGGCGAGTTGCATGAGGTCTCTCTTCTCTCCTAGTCTCTCGGTTTGGCACTTGACTAGTAGCTCTCCTGATGTCTTCTCTGAGCTCTCTCCTGATGTCATTGAGGTTGGTCCTCATCATCTCGGTCATGGTTGCCAACATGTTTTGGTTGAGTTGATTTGTCATAGCCTCCATGAGAAGCTTGTTCTTCCTGACGAGTGCAGCTTCTTCTTCAGACTCGGAGCCCATGTTTCCTGCACAAGGATAAACAAAACAACCAGTAAAATGTTTCTAGGTAACAAGACAAGCAAAAAGGAAAAAGAAAACAAGCTTGTTGTGCAAGACAAAAGCAAAAAGGATAATCGGCTAAGCTAAAAGGAAAATATCAAGCAAAAAGGAAAAACTTCTAAACTTTTTCCTAATCTCTTCTATGGTTTTCTAGCACCCTAACAGCCTTAATCTACTCGTGTTCAAGGTGATAAACAAGTTAGACAGATGAAAAAAGTGATCGACAAAGGTGAGGCATGCGGCTAGGGTTACTCTCTCTCTAGGGTTTCCGCACAAACCAAAAAAGGAAAGTTTTATAATCCTTGTCTAATCTCTTATGCAACTCGAGCAGCCCTAAACAAAATAGTTCTAATGCTTATTCAAGGTGATAGAGATGAAACACGGATGAAACAAAAAGAAACAAGAGAGGATAGTGAGTACTTCCCAACCAAAGTTGCTCTGATACCACTTGATGCGTCCCTAGGATGCTCTTTGGTTGATGGGAAATGGATAGATCCTTGCAAGAACGAATCAGAGACTCAAGTTCTTCAAGGTTTGTGGATTGAATGGTGACACAAGAGGGATGGATGATCTCTTGATACTCCTAGATGAATAACTCGGATATGACACACCAAATTAGACACCCTTAGGTCTCTGGATACTACACACCAGACTCGACACACTTTCTAGAGAGAGAGCCGTCAAGGAGAAAGATACTTGTTTATTAAAAAGCTGGATGATTACAATAGGGTTTAGAGACCCCTTTAAATAAGGAGAAACCAGAGAACATGCTCTCTAGGGTTTCAAAAATAAGTAAAAAGGAAACTATAGTTTAACTTTAACATAAGCTTTAAAATGAAATAAAAGGCAAACTTCTTTTAGCCTTGGACCGAGATAGGGCCTAAGTGATGTGAAGACAAGTTGTGGCCTCGTTAAAAACCTTCCTCCGGAAAACCTCGTGGGACAAAACCAAGAGCAAGGAAAAGAGCACGCACCCCATGTCTTGCCTAGACACTAACTCAGCTTGATGTAGAGATGGCTTGAATGGTGATCAAGACATCTCGGATCAGACCTTGTCCAAGACTTTCTTGTTGTGGATGTGAAGTGAGTAATCCAACAACATTCTCTTTGAGCTTCTTGACTCTGGAACGAGTCATGGGACCTTCAGGAATGGCTAGAGCATCATCACCAGGCTGCTGGTGCAATGTGGCTTCATGTGGTTCATCTAGACTCTCCTTTTTCTCCTTAGTGATCCGGTCCATGATCACATCAGATTCATTCTGGTTTTATTAGTATCAAGAATAAATTCCCATATCTCCAAACAGGACAAACTGGAATCACTTCAGTTAAAACTGGGATAACATCTTCATCATAACTCCTATGATCTTGAGTCAACTTCAGGGTGATTCGTCACTGATTTATGAGTCCAAATCAGGCTTCTTACATCGTGATTCATTCTGGTTTTATTAGTATCAAGAAGAAATTGGCAAATCTCCAAACAGGGCAAACTGGAATCACTTCGGTTAAAATTGGGATAACTTCTTCATCCTAACTCCAATGATATTGATTCAACATCAGGGTGATTCTACACTGATTAATTAGTCCAAATCAAGCTTCTTACATTGTGATTCATTCTGGTTTTATTAGTATCAAGAATAAATTCCCATATCTCCAAACAGGACAAACTGGAATCACTTCGGTTAAAACTGGGATAACTTCTTCATCATAACTCCTATGATCTTGAGTCAACTTCAGGGTGATTCGTCACTGATTTATGAGTCCAAATCAAGCTTCTTACATAGTGATTCATTCTGGTTTTATTAATATCAAGAAGAAATTGTCAAATCTCCAAACAGGATAAACTGGAATCACTTTGGTTAAAAGTGGAATAACTTCTTCATCATAACTCCAATGATATTGATTCAACTTCAGGGTGATTCTACACTGATTAATGAGTCGAAATCAAGCTTCTTACATCGTGATTCATTCTGGTTTTATTAGTATCAAGAAGAAATTGGCAAATCTCCAAATAGGGAAAACTGGAATCACTTCGGTTAAAAGTGGGATACCTTCTTCATCATAACTCCAATGATATTGATTCAACTTCAGGGTGATTCTAAACTGATTTATGAGTCCAAATCAAGTTTCTTACATCGTAATTCATTCTGGTTTTATTTGTATCAAGAAGAAATTGCCAAATCTCCAAACAGGGTAAACTGGAATCACTACGGTTAAAAGTGGGATAACTTCTTCATCATAAGTCCAATGATATTGATTCAACTTCAGGATGATTCTACACTGATTTATGAGTCCAAATCAAGCTTCTTACATCGTGATTCATTCTGGTTTTATTAGTATCAAGAATAAATTCACAAATCTCCAAACAGGGCAAACTGGAATCACTTCGTTAAAAAAGTGGGATAACTTCTTCATCATAAGTCCTATGATCTTGAGTCAACTTCAGGGTGATTCGACACTTATTTATGAGTCCAAATCAAGCTTCTTACATCGTGATTCATTCTGGTTTTATTAGTATCAAGAATAAATTCCCAAATCTCCAAACAGGGCAAACTGGAATCACTTCGGTTAAAAGTGGGATAACTTCTTCATCATAAGTCCAATGATATTGATTCAACTTCAGGATGATTCTAAACTGATTTATGAGTCCAGATCAAGTTTCTTACATCGTCATTCATTCTGGTTTTATTTGTATCAAGAAGAAATTGCCAAATCTCCAAACAGGACTGATGCGTCCCTAGGATGCTCTTTGGTTGATGGGAATGGATAGATCCTTGCAAGAACGAATCATGGACTCAAGTTCTTCAAGGTTTGTGGATTGAATGGTGACACAAGAGGGATGGATGATCTCTTGATACTCCTAGATGAATAACTCGGATATGACACACCAAATTAGACACCCTTAGGTCTCTGTATACTACACACCAGACTCGACACACTTTCTAGAGAGAGAGCCGTCAAGGAGAAAAGATACTTGTTATTAAAAAGCTGGATGAGTACAATAGGGTTTAGAGACCCATTTAAATAAGAAACCAGAGAACATGCTCTCTAGGGTTTCGACAATAAGCAAAAAAGGAAACTATGGTTTATGCTTTGAAATGAAATAAAATGTAACTTCTTTTAGTCTTGGACCGAGATAGGGCCTAAGTGATGTGAAGACAAGTTGTGGCCTCGTTAAAAACCTTCCTCCGAAAACCTCATGGGACAAAACCAAAAGCAAGGAAAAGAGCACGCACCCCATGTCTTGCCTAGACACTAACTCAGCTTGATGTAGAGATGGCTTGAATGGTGATCAAGACATCTCGGATCAGACCTTGTCCAAGACTTTCTTGTTGTGGATGTGAAGTGAGTAATCCAACAACATTCTCTTTAAGCTTCTTGACTCTGGAACGAGTCATGGGACCTTCAGGAATGGCTAGAGCATCATCACCAGGTTGCTGGTGCAATGTGGCTTCATGTGGCTCATCTAGACTCTCCTTGTTCTCCTTAGTGATCCGGTCCATGATCACATCAAATGCACTCTTAAATGTTGCATCCTCAGCTACAAGCTCTTCAGGTTCAGGTTCATGCTTCCATTCTTTGGTGCTTTCCATGATCACATCATCCCCTCCCTCTTCAAAAAAATTTGTCCTCAAATCTGTTTTACCTGCAATAGAGGGGACCAAGTCAGTAACATCGAAGTTTAAAATCAGATTACACTTACCTTGCAAGCCTCTTTGATAGGCATTGTTGCTGACTGGTTTGGATATGTAGAAGGCATTAATCCATTTAGTTCCTGATTCGTTACTCAAACCTGATATATTGAAACAAAGCAAGTTAGCACATGAAAGTTTATCAAAGAGTAATAATCTTATCCCAAATTGGTTTTTGCTCGGTTTTGGCTTGTGTGCTGCATCTGGTGGTGCTTCTTTGATGAGGATGAAGCCAGTGACGTCTTGGTGCTTATCCTGATCCAAATCAGGTGGCTTGAACCGCTTGTCTTCCACATGCTTGTTCTTTCTTCTTGTATGCTTCCAAGCTCCATCATAATCTGCACATGGCTCTTTTGACAAAAACAAGTGCATCATATCTGTGTAATCGATAAAAGAACTCTTGAAAACATGATCACTTACCTTAGCATGCTTACCTGGTCGCCATATATAGGATTGAGATGTTCTAAACTCAAATAATTCAGAATAAAGTAAGTGTAGGTGTACCTGAGTTGTAGAATCAGTAAATTGCAACTCTGAATTAGTTTCAGCCTCGAACTGATTTCTTGTTGATGTAGGAAGGACTAAGAATGTGGGACAGTTTGATTCATAGCTTATATCCTTGTTTTCGAAAAGTGTAGACCTCACAACATTTTTTCCTGTACCAACAGCAAGCAAATCAGGTTTCATGTTCTTCTTTGAGTTTAGATAGTTACCTCGGGTTGGTTTCTTTGGAGATTGCTGTAGACTAAGTTGATCTGGTGGTTTCTCTTTGATTTGAGAAGAAAACATGAGTTCTTCTCCTGCTCCAGTAATCACTGCACCATTGACTCTAGTGAATTCTTCATCTCCAATTACATTTTGATAATCTTTGCATTGGTACTGAAGTTGCTGCATATCTGGTGGCTTCCATATCTTGATATGGTCAAGATGCAAGTCTTTTTGATCAACTTCAAACTCCTTATGACCCCAACTTGTTCTAGCACGAACAGAGCACTCTCCAAGGGTGATAATCTTGTGGAAATATTCTCCAGGTCTCCACGAGTAGGTCTGTAACCTTCCAGCACAATCAGATATAAGTTTCTCTTGGGAAAGATCCAAACCGACATGTTTTGCAAAACTACCAATATCTTGATGATCAGGAGGCCATTTTCTGCGTTGTCTGGTTTGTTGGATCCGTGACTGAATTGGCTTCATTCTCCAGTTGGTTTCATAGTGAAACTCTTGCTGAGCTGAGACGTGCAACCCCTTATCTTCAAAGGATGAGAAATCTACAAAATCAAATGTTGGTGCAGCTGAATTCTTCTTAATCTGTTTGATCTTGTTCTTCTGATTCCAGACCTCTCCTCCAGGCTCAAATACAACATGTCTCATATCCAAGTCGTGTCTTGATAGCTCCACTGCTCTTGATCCTTGGGTAAGTTTCCTAAGCCGGTGGTGCAAGTCTCTGTGGTAATGACTTGGAACAAACCTCTTGCGCATGATAGACTTCATCTCTGTCCAAGTCTCAACTGGTTCCTCTCCATTCCTCCTACGAGTTGTGATGTACTGATCCCACCAAATTAAAGCATAGTCATAGAACTCAGTGGCAGCAATCTGAATCTTCTTGTGGTTTGTGTACTGCTTACACTGAAAGACTAACTCAATCTTCTTCTCCCACTCAAGATAGGCATCCAGATCAGCTTTGCCATGGAATGGGGGTATCTTGATCTTCAAACCAGCAAGCTCATCTCCCTGGTTAATCCTTCTCTCTTGGACACGCCTAGGTCTTCTTGAGGATGAACTGAGGTGCTCATTCTCATCGTCAGTCTCCTCATAACCATCATGCTCTTGGCGAGTTGTATGAGGTCTCTCTTCTCTCCTAGTCTCGGTTTGGCAAGTGACTAGTAGCTCTCCTAATGTATTCTCTGAGCTCTCTCCTGATGTCATTGAGGTTGGTCCTCATCATCTCGGTCATGGTTGCCACCATACTCTGGTTGAGTTGATTTGTCATAGCTTCCATGAGGAGTTTGTTCTTCCTGACGAGTGCAGCTTCTTCTTCAGACTCGGACACCATGCTTCCTGCACAAAGGTAAGCACAATAACCAGTAAAAGATTTCTAGGTAACAAGATAAGCAAAAAGGAAAAAGAAAACAAGCTTGTTATGCAAGACAAAAAGCAAAAAGGACAATCGGCTAGGTAAAAAGGAAAAGGTTCAAGCAAAAAGGAAAAACCTCTAAACTTTTTCTTAATCTCTTCTAAGGTTTTCTAGCACCCTAACAACCCTAATCTACTCGTGTTCAAGGTGAGTAACAAGCTAAACAGATGAACAAAGTGATCGACAAAAGTGAAGCATGCGGCTAGGGTTCTTCTCTCTCTAGGGTTTCCAAAAAAAAACAAAAAAGGAAAGTCTAAAATCCTTGTCTCATCTCTTATGCAGTTCGAGCAGCCCTAAACAAATCAGTTCTACTGCTTATTCAAGGTGATAGAGATGAAACACGGATGAAACAACAAGAAAACAAGAGAGGATAACGAGTACTTCCCAACCAAAGTTGCTCTGATACCACTTGATGCGTCCCTAGGATGCTCTTTGGTTGATGGGAATGGATAGATCCTTGCAAGAACGAATCAGGGACTCAAGTTCTTCAAGGTTTGTGGAATGAATGGTGACACAAGAGGGATGGATGATCTCTTGATACTCCTAGATTTATAACTCGGATATGACACACCAAATTAGACACCCTTAGGTCTCTGGATACTACACACCAGACTCGACACACTTTCTAGAGAGAGAGCCGTCAAGGAGAAAAGATACTTGTTATTAAAAAGCTGGATGAGTACAATAGGGTTTAGAGACCCATTTAAATAAGAAACCAGAGAACATGCTCTCTAGGGTTTCGACAATAAGCAAAAAAGGAAACTATGGTTTATGCTTTAAAATGAAATAAAATGTAACTTCTTTTAGTCTTGAACCGAGATAGGGCCTAAGTGATGTGAAGACAAGTTGTGGCCTCGTTAAAAACCTTCCTCCGGAAAACCTCATGGGACAAAACCAAAAGCAAGGAAAAGAGCACGCACCCCATGTCTTGCCTAGACACTAACTCAGCTTGATGTAGAGATGGCTTGAATGGTGATCAAGACATCTCGGATCAGACCTTGTCCAAGACTTTCTTGTTGTGGATGTGAAGTGAGTAATCCAACAACATTCTCTTTGAGCTTCTTGACTCTGGAACGAGTCATGGGACCTTCAGGAATGGCTAGAGCATCATCACCAGGTTGCTGGTGCAATGTGGCTTCATGTGGCTCATCTAGACTCTCCTTGTTCTCCTTAGTGATCCGGTCCATGATCACATCAAATGCACTCTTAAATGTTGCATCCTCAGCTACAAGCTCTTCAGGTTCAGGTTCATGCTTCCATTCTTTGGTGCTTTCCATGATCACATCAAGGACAAACTGGAATCACTTTGGTTAAAAGTGGGATAACTTCTTCATTATAACTCCTATGATCTTGAGCCAACTTCAGGGTGATTCGACACTGATTTATGAGTCCAAATCAAGCTTCTTACATCGTGATTCATTCTGGTTTGATTAGTATCAAGAAGAAATTGGCAAATCTCCAAACAGGGTAAACTGGAATCACTTCGGTTAAAAGTGGGATAACTTCTTCATGATAACTCCTATGATCTTGAGTCAACTTAAGGGTGATTCGACACTGATTTATTATTGACATAAACACATGTAAGTCATGGAGATAGAAGAGAAAGAGATGCATTAGGAGCCTAAAAGAAGTTACCTTGGTGTACACTCCATTCCGTACAGACTTGGGATGCAAGCAAGAGACCCAAGACCTAGCTTACCTTAGAAGACAAGGCAAGAGAGTTTAAACTCGTCTCAACACTCTTCAGAAGTCAATCCTACCGTTGGCAAGCTCAGAGACAAGTGGGAGTATTTAAATAGTTAAAGTCACATGTTCTACTTTGAGGAGAGAGAGGTGCAGATGGGGCAGACTGCCGTTGAGGACCAGTCCCTTTCACCTTGGCAAGCTGCACCTTATTTTATTCTATTCTCTTTGTCTTGTTTCTGATTGTATTGTCTGTAAATAATGTAACCACAGCAATAAATTAATCTAAGGAAAATCATTTCCTCCTTTACTCCTCTCTCTCTCGGATACCCTAGCTTCTCTCTCTCGCCTGTTCTTCATCCTTTTCTCCAGTGTTCTTCACTTTCTTTCATTTATGAGTCCAAATCAAGCTTCTTACATCGTGATTCATTCTGGTTTTATTAGTATCAAGAAGAAATTGCCAAATCTCCAAACAGGGCAAACTGGAATCACTTCGGTTAAAAGTGGGATAACTTCTTCATCATAACTCCAATGATATTGATTCCACTTCAGGGTGATTCTACACTGATTAATGAGTCCAAATCAAGCTTCTTACATCGTGATTCATTCTGGTTTTATTAGTATCAAGAATAAATTCCCAAATCTCCAAACAGGGCAAACTGGAATCACTTCGGTTAAAAGTGGGATAACTTCTTCATCATAAGTCAATTGATATTGATTCAACTTCAGGATGATTCTAAACTGATTTATGAGTCCAGATCAAGTTTCTTACATCGTGATTCATTCTGGTTTTATTTGTATCAAGAAGAAATTGCCAAATCTCCAAACAGGGCAAACTGGAATCACTACGGTTAAAACTGGGATAACTTCTTCATCATAAGTCCAATGATATTGATTCAACTTCAGGATGATTCTACACTGATTTATGAGTCCAAATCAAGCTTCTTACATCGTGATTCATTCTGGTTTTATAAGTATCAAGAATAAATTCCCAAATCTCCAAACAGGACAAACTGGAATCACTTCGGTTAAAAGTGGGATAACTTCTTCATCATAACTCCTATGATCTTGAGTCAACTTCAGGGTGATTCGACACTGATTTATGAGTCCAAATCAAGCTTCTTACATCGTGATTCATTCTGGTTTTATTAGTATCAGGAAGAAATTGCCAAATCTCCAAACAGAGCAAACTGGAATCACTTCGATTAAAAGTGGGATAACTTCTTCATCATAACTCCAATGATATTGATTCAACTTCAGGATGATTCTAAACTTATTTATGAGTCCAGATCAAATTTCTTACATCGTCATTCATTCTGGTTTTATTTGTATCAAGAAGAAATTGTCAAATCTCCAAACAGGACAAACTGGAATCACTACGGTTAAAACTGGGATAACTTCTTCATCATTAGTCCAATGATATTGATTCAACTTCAGGATGATTATACACTGATTTATGAGTCCAAGTCAAGCTTCTTACATCGTGATTCATTCTGGTTTTATTAGTATCAAGAAGATATTGCCAAATCTCCAAACAGGGCAAACTGGAATCACTTCGGTTAAAAGTGGGATAACTTCTTCATCATAACTCCAATGATATTGATTCAACTTCAGGGTGATTCTACACTGATTAATGAGTCCAAATCAAGCTTCTTACATCGTGATTCATTCTGGTTTTATTAGTATCAAGAAGAAATTGGCAAATCTCCAAACAGGGCAAACTGGAATCACTTCGGTTAAAAGTGGGATAACTTCTTCATTATAACTCCAATGATATTGATTCAACTTCAGGGTGATTCTAAACTGATTTATGAGTCCAAATCAAGTTTCTTACATCGTAAATCATTCTGTTTTTATTTGTATCAAGAAGAAATTGTCAAATCTCTAAACAGGGTAAACTGGAATCACTACGGTTAAAAGTGGGATAACTTATTCATCATAAATCCAATGATATTCATTCAACTTCAGGATGATTCTACACTGATTTATGAGTCCAAATCAAGCTTCTTACATCGTGATTCATTCTGGTTTTATTAGTATCAAGAAGAAATTGGCAAATCTCCAAACAGGGCAAACTGGAATCACTTCGGTTAAAAGTGGGATAACTTCTTCATTATAACTCCAATGATATTGATTCAACTTCAGGGTGATTCTAAACTGATTTATGAGTCCAAATCAAGTTTCTTACATCGTAATTCATTCTGGTTTTATTTGTATCAAGAAGAAATTATCAAATCTCCAAACAGGGTAAACTGGAATCACTACGGTTAAAAGTGGGATAACTTCTTCATCATAAATCCAATGATATTGATTCAACTTCAGGATGATTCTACACTGATTTATGAGTCCAAATCAAGCTTCTTACATCATGATTCATTCTGGTTTTATTAGTATCAAGAATAAATTCCCAAATCTCCAAACAGGACAAACTGGAATCACTTCGGTTAAAAGTGGGATAACTTCTTCATCATAACTCCTATGATCTTGAGTCAACTTCAGGGTGATACGACACTGATTTATGAGTCGAAATAAAGCTTCTTACATCGTGATTCATTCTGGTTTTATTAATATCAAGAAGAAATTGTCAAATCTCTAAACAGGATAAACTGGAATCACTCTGGTTAAAAGTGGGATAACTTCTTCATCATAACTCCAATGATATTGATTCAACTTCAGAGTGATTCTGCACTGATTAGTGAGTCCAAATCAAGTTTCTTACATCGTGATTCATTCTGGTTATATTAGTACCAAGAAGAAATTGGGAAATCTCCAAATAGGGAAAACTGGAATCACTTCGGTTAAAAGTGGGATACCTTCTTCATCATAACTCCAATGATATTGATTCAACTTCAGGGTGATTCTAAACTGATTAATGAGTCCAAATCAAGTTTCTTACATCGTAATTCATTCTGGTTTTATTTGTATCAAGAAGAAATTGCCAAATCTCCAAACGGGGTAAACTGGAATCACTACGGTTAAAAGTGGGATAACTTCTTCATCATAAGTCTAATGATATTGATTCAACTTCAGGATGATTCTACACTGATTTATGAGTCCAGATCAAGTTTCTTACATCGTGATTCATTCTGGTTTTATTTGTATCAAGAAGAAATTGCCAAATCTCCAAACAGGGTAAACTAGAATCACTACAGTTAAAAGTGGGATAACTTCTTCATCATAAGTCCAATGATATTGATTCAACTTCAGGATGATTCTACAACTGATTTATGAGTCCAATCAAGCTTCTTTACATCGTGATTCATTCTGGTTTTATAAGTATCAAGAATAAATTCTCAAATCTCCAAACAGGGCAAACTGGAATCACTTCGGTTTAAAAAGTGGGATAACTTCTTCATCATAACTCCTATGATCTTGAGTCAACTTCAGGGTGATTCGACACTGATTTATGAGTCCAAATCAAGCTTCTTACATCGTGATTCCATTCTGGTTTTATTAGTATCAGGAAGAAATTGTCAAATCTCCAAACAGAGCAAACTGGAATCAGTTCGATTAAAAGTGGGAATAACTTCTTCATCATAACTCCAATGATATTGATTCAATTTCAGGGATGATTCTAAACTTATTTATGAGTCCAGATCAAATTTCTTACATCGTCATTCT
>CAJHQQ010005114.1:0-20378 GCA_905132885.1 Moricandia moricandioides | reverse complement strand
AAGAGCATCCTAGGGACGCATCAAATTTTCATCACTCTTTTTAGACAGCAAGGAAACCACTTGATTTTGGATCTTCTTGGGCTTGGAACTTGATAAAATTGGGCTGATTTTGATGTATAACCTCTTGGACCATTTTCCTGACCAAAACACAAGCAAAAACCATCACTTTTAGCCCACCTCGTCCACACACACACACCCATAAGCCAAGACTTATTTCTATTTGTTTCTGTTGCTGATTCAGGTTACATCAACTACAACCGATATGCTTATGAATGATCTAAGCACATGATTCATTAACCTCATGAATGTACTAGGTGCATTGGTTAATCCAAATGGCATAACTAACCACTCATACAATCCATGCTTAGTTTTAAATGCAGTTTTCCATTCATCTCCTTCTTTCATCCTAATCTGATGATAACCACTTTTTAAATCAATCTTAGAGAAGATGCAAGAACCATGTAATTCATCAAGCATATCATCTAGTCTAGGGATAGGGTGGCGATACTTCACTGTGATGTTGTTGATTGATCTACAATCAACACACATACGCCATGTACCATCCTTCTTGGGCACTAGGAGCACTGGCACAGCACATGGGCTCAAACTCTCCCGGATATAGCCCTTCTCCATGAGTTCCTCTACTTGTCTTTGCAACTCCTTGGTCTCAACCGGATTGCTTCTATATGCTGGACGGTTTGGAAGTGTAGATCCTGGCACAAAGTCTATCTGGTGCTCAATCCCTCTCAATGGTGGTAAACCAATGGGATTGTCCTCTGGAAATACATCTTGAAACTCCTGTAAAAGAGAAACCATTTCACTCGGATACACCGGTGTAGGGTCAGTTAAGTTCAATAGAGTCTCTTTAAACACAAGTAATATAGCTGAGTGTTTAGAGTTGAGAGTTCTTTTGATATCACCCATGTTTGCATAGAAGTTTGGCTGCTTAGTTCCAGCCGGTTTTAGATCAATCTCCTTCTTCTTTTGGAGTTGAATCTGATCTTGTTGCACTTCCTTGGGTGTCAAGGGAACCAGAGTAGTCTTCTTGCCCTTGAACAGAAAGGAATGCTTGTTGGTGAAGCCATCATGGATCACACGTCTATCTGATTGCCATGGTCTTCCAAGAAGTATGTGACCAGCTTGCATAGGCAACACATCACACAAGACTTCATCTTCATATCTCCCAATAGATAAGGGAATAAGAACTTGACTTGAGACCTTCATGGTGCCTTCTTCATTTAGCCATTGCAACTTATAAGGTTTGGGATGCTTTTGAACCTTCAATCCCAACTTCTGAACCATTGTCTCACTCGCAGCATTCACACAACTTCCTCCATCTACAATGAGGCTGCACACTTTTCCTTGGACCAAACACCGGGTGTAGAAGAGGTTCTCACGCTGCTCTAGCTCCTCAGCCTTGTTTTGCAAGCTTAGAAGTCTTCTTGCTACTAAAAGCTTCCCCTGGACTGGTCCTTCTTCAAGCTCTTCCTCAGTGTCTTCTTGGTCAGACTCGGTGTTGTCTTCTCCTGAGGTGTACTCTCCATCTTCCCGTAAGAACATGACTCTCTTGTTGGTACACTCATTGGCATAGTGTCCTCTTCCTTGGCACTTGAAGCACTTGTGATGCGTCCCTAGGATGCTCCTTTGGTTGATGGGAAGGGATAATCCTTGCAAGAACGAATCTAAAGACTCAAGTCCTTCAAGGCGTGTGGATCGGATGGTGACACAAGAGGGATGAAATGATCTCTTGATACTCCTAGATGAATGATTTGGATATGACACACCAAACTAAACACCCTTAGGTCTCTGGATACTACACACCAGAACTCGGCACACTTTCTAGAGAGAGAAGAGAGCCGTCAAGATGAATGTTACTTGTTTATTAAAAGACTGAATGAGTACAAGAGGGTGTAGAGACCTCTTTAAATAGGAAACCAGGGACATATCCCCTAGGGTTTCGACAAAGACCAAAAAAGGAGGAACTAGAGTTTAACATAAGCTTTAATGAAATGAAATAAAATGTAAACTTCTTATAGTCTTGGACCGAGATAGGACTTAGGTGATGTGAAGACAAGTTGTGGCCTCGTTAAAAACCTTCCTCCGGAAAACCTCGTGGGACAAAACCAAAAGCAAGGAAAAGAGCACACACCCCATGTCTTGCCTAGACACTAACTCAGCTTGATGTAGAGATGGCTTGAATGGTGATCAAGACATCTCGGATCAGACCTTGTCCAAGACTTTGTTGTTGTGGATGTGAAAGTGAGTAATCAACAACATTCTCTTTGAGCTTCTTGACTTCTGGAACGAGTCATGGGACCTTCAGGAATGGCTAGAGCATCATCTCCAGGCTGCTGTGCAAATGTGGCTTCATGTGGCTCCTCTAGACTCTCCTTGTTCTCCTTAGTGATCCGGTCCATGATCACATCATATGCACTCTTAAATGTTGCATCCTCAGCTACAAGCTCTTCAGGTTCATGCTTCCATTCTTTGGTGCTTTCCATGATCACATCAAAGTCAGTAACATCGAAGTTTAAAATCAGATTACACTTACCTTGCAAGCCTCTTTGATAGGCATTGTTGCTGACTGGTTTGGATATGTAGAAGGCATTAATCCATTTAGTTCCTGATTCCTTACTCAAACCTGATATATTGAAACAAAGCAAGTTAGCACATGAAAGTTTATCAAAGAGTAATAATCTTATCCCAAATTGGTTTTTGTTCGGTTTTGGCTTGTGTGCTGCATCTGGTGGTGCTTCTTTGATGAGGATGAAGTCAGTGACGTCTTCGTGCTTATCCTGATCCAAATCAGGTGGCTTGAACCGCTTGTCTTCCACATGCTTGTTCTTTCTTCTTGTATGCTTCCAAGCTTCATCATAATCTGCACATGGCTCTTTTGACAAAAAAAAGTGCATCATATCTGTGTAATGGATAAAAGAACTCTTGAAAACATGATCACTTACCTTAGAATGCTCACCTGGTAGCCATATATAGGATTGAGATGTTTTAAACTTAGAAAAATTCAAAGATAGCCAATATAGGATCACCCGATTTGTAGAACCCATAACTCTTTCATCTGAGAAGGTTTTGACTTGATTCCAAATCGACGTGAGACCCTGATGAGTTAAGTTTCCATGGCAGTCGAGTTTGATGGTTAACTCCTTGTGGTTGTTGAGATATGACCCTCGGACTGTCCCTATGTCAAGGCTGGCGGCTAGACAGTTTCCAAGGTTTGATGGTTGCATCATCAACTTAGCCAACAACCCATTCTTGATACTCTGATCATTATTATAGCTTCTCTTTTCGAAAATGGTAGATCTCAAAACAGTTTGACCTGTACCCACAGCAAGCAAATCAGGCTTCATGTTTTTCTTTGAGTTTAGATAGTTACCCCGGGTTGGTTTCTTTGGAGATTGTTGTAGACTAAGTTCCTCTGGTGGTTTCTCTTTGATTTGAGAAGAAAACATGAGTTCTTCTCCTGCTCCAGTAATCACTTCACCATTGACTCTAGTGAATTCTTCATCTCCAATTACATTTTGATAATCTTTGCATTGGTACTGAAGTTGCTGCATATCTGGTGGCTTCCATATCTTGATATGGTCAAGATGCAAGTCTTTTTGATCAACTTCAAACTCCTTATGACCCCAACTTGTTCTAGCACGAACAGAGCACTCTCCAAGGGTGGTAATCTTGTGGAAATATTCTCTAGGTCTCCACGAGTAGGTCTGTAACCTTCCAGCACAATCAGCTATAGGTTTCTCTTGGGGAAGATCCAAACCGACATGTTTTGTAAAACTAGCAATATCTTGATGATCAGGAGGCCATTTTCTGCGTTGTCTGGTTTGTTGGATCCGTGACTGAATTGGCTTCATTCTCCACTTGGTTTCATAGTGAAACTCTTGCTGAGCTGAGACGTGCAACCCCTTATCTTCAGAGGATGAGAAATCTACAAAATCAAATGTTGGTGCAGCTGAACTCTTCTTAATCTGTTTGATCTTGTTCTTCTGATTCCAGATCTCTCCTCCAGGCTCAAATACAAGATGTCTCATATCCAAGTCGTGTCTTGATAGTTACACTTCTCTTTTCTTGTACCAAACAAAAGGAGTGAACAGAAAAGTACCTAAAGAAGGTCCTTTGGAAATCACATGGATCAAAGACAATTAGTTGATTCATTCTACTCTGAGGTTCCCTGGGTGTCTTCTCTGCTACCATGTGTTGTGTTAAAGGGACCATGACGTTCTGAACAGGCTGCTCTTCTTTATGAAAGATATGTGAGGTTACCTTGTCTTGATCTTCTTGGATAGGCGCAACTGGTGCTGGTTCTTGATGCTGTGTTTCCATGGATGGACGTGTTGTGTTGGTCCGTTTGATTTGCTTCTCCACATCCATCATTACTTGTAACAATGCCTCCTTATCCTTTTTAATGAATAAACAGAATTGTTTATCTTCTTTAAATGGCTTAGAGACTGTCTTCTCCTTGCTGTAACAGATTAGTTACTTGCTAGATGATCCAATATCACTGAATGGACATGATGTCATGCTGTCTTGTTGTTTGTGGACTGAGTTTGAAGAGCATAGTTTGGTCTCAGACTGCTTTCGAAGTACTTCCTTGTGGTATCTTCTTGGAACAAACTCTCTACGCATCAAAGCCCTCAGCTTAGGCCATGTTTCCACTGGTTCCTTTCCATCAAGGCTTTCAATCTTCTTCTCCCACTCAAGGTAGGCATCCGGATCAGCCTTGCCATGGAATGGGGGTATCTTGATCTTCAAACCAGCAAGCTCATCTCCCTGGTTCATCCTTCTCTTTTGGACACGCCTATGTCTTCTTGAGGATGAACTGAGGTGCTCATACTCATCGTCAGTCTCCTCATAACCATCATGCTCTTGGCGAGTTGCATGAGGTCTCTCCTCTCTCCTCTCTCTTTCTCTCCTAGTCTCTCGGTTTTGGTACTTGACTAGTAGCTCTCCTAATGTCTTCTCTAAGCTCTCTTCTGATGTCATTGAGGTTGGTCCTCATCATCTCGGTCAGGGTTGCCACCATGTTTTGGTTGAGTTGAGCCGACATAGCCTCCATGAGAAGCTGACGAGTTAAGCTTCTTCTTCAGACTCGGAGACCATGCTTCCTGCACAAAGGTAAACAAAATAACCAGTAAAAGATTTCTAGGGAACAACACAAGCAAAAAGGAAAAAGAAAACAAGCAAAAAGGAAAAGAAAACAAGTTTGTATTGCAAGACAAAAGTAAAAAGGATAATCGGCTAGAAAAAGGAAAAAGATTCAAGCAAAAAGGAAAAATTTCTAAACTTTTTCCTAATCTTTTCTAAGGTTTTCTAGCACCCTAATGATCTTATTATGCTCGTGTTCAAGGTGATAAACAAGTTAAATCAATGCACAAAGTGATCGACAAAAGGAATGCATGCGGCTAGGGTTACTCTCTCTCTAGGGTTTCCGAAAAAACCAAAAAAGGAAAGTCCTATAATCCTTGTCTAAACTCTTATGCAGTCACGAGCAGCCCTAACAAAGGAATTCTAATTCTTATTCAAGAGGTTATAGATGAGACACGGATGAACAACAAAAAGAAACAAGAAAAAAAAAGAGGATAGCGAGTACTTCCCAACCAAAGTTGCTCTGATACCACTTGATGCGTCCCTAGGATGCTCTTTGGTGATGCGTCCCTAGGATGTTCTTTGGTTGATGGGAATGGATAGATCCTTGCAAGAACGAATCAGAGACTCAAGTCCTTCAAGGCGTGTGGATTGAATGGTGACACAAGAGGGATGGATGATCTCTTGATACTCCTAGATGAATAACTTGGATATGACACACCAAACTAAACACCCTTAGATCTCTGGATACTACACACCAGAACTCGACAAACTTTCTAGAGAGAGAGCCATCTAGATGAATGATACTTGTTTATTAAAAGCTGGATGATTAGATGATTACAATAGGGTTTAGAGACCCCTTTAAATAAGAAACCAGAGAACATGCTCTCTAGGGTTTCGACATTAAGCAAGAAAAAGGAAACTATAGTCTAAGTTTAACATAAGCTTAAAATGAAATAAAAATGTAACTTCATTTAGTCTTGGACCGAGATAGGGCCTAAGTGATGTGAAGACAAGTTGGGGCCTCGTTTAAAACCTTCCTCCGGAAAACCTCGTGGGACAAAACCAAAAGCAAGGAAAAGAGCACGCACCCCATGTCTTGCCTAGACACTAACTCAGCTTGATGTAGAGATGGCTTGAATGGTGATCAAGACATCTCGGATCAGACCTTGTCCAAGACTTTCTTGTTGTGGATGTGAAGTGAGTAATCCAACAACATTCTCTCCAAGCTTCTTGACTCTGGAACGAGTCAAGGGACCTTCAGGAACTCTGGAACGAGTCAAGGGACCTTCAGGAATGGCTAGAGCATCATCACCAAGTTGCTGGTGCAATGTGGTTTCATGTGGCTCATCTAGACTCTCCTTGTTCTCCTTAGCGATCCGGTCCATGATCACATCATATGCACTCTTAAAGGTTGCATCCTCAGCTACAAGCTCTTCAGGTTCATGCTTCCATTCTTTGGTGCTTTCCATGATCACATCAAAGTCAGTAACATCGAAGTTTAAAATCAGATTACACTTACCTTGCAAGCCTCTTTGATAGGCATTGTTGCTGACTGGTTTGGATATGTAGAAGGCATTAATCCATTTAGTTCCTGATTCCTTACTCAAACCTGATATATTGAAACAAAGCAAGTTAGCACATGAAAGTTTATCAAAGAGTAATAATCTTATCCCAAATTGGTTTTTGTTCGGTTTTGGCTTGTGTGCTGCATCTGGTGGTGCTTCTTTGATGAGGATGAAGTCAGTGACGTCTTCGTGCTTATCCTGATCCAAATCAGGTGGCTTGAACCGCTTGTCTTCCACATGCTTGTTCTTTCTTCTTGTATGCTTCCAAGCTTCATCATAATCTGCACATGGCTCTTTTGACAAAAACAAGTGCATCATATCTGTGTAATGGATAAAAGAACTCTTGAAAACATGATCACTTACCTTAGAATGCTCACCTGGTAGCCATATATAGGATTGAGATGTTTTAAACTTAGAAAAATTCAAAGATAGCCAATATAGGATCACCCGATTTGTAGAACCCATAACTCTTTCATCTGAGAAGGTTTGGACTTGATTCCAAATCGACGTGAGACCCTGATGAGTTAAGTTTCCATGGCAGTCGAGTTTGATGGTTAACTCCTTGTGGTTGTTGAGATATGACCCTCGGACTGTCCCTATGTCAAGGCTGGCGGCTAGACAGTTTCCAAGGTTTGATGGTTGCATCATCAACTTAGCCAACAACCCATTCTTGATACTCTGATCATTATTATAGCTTCTCTTTTCGAAAATGGTAGATCTCAAAACAGTTTGACCTGTACCCACAGCAAGCAAATCAGGCTTCATGTTTTTCTTTGAGTTTAGATAGTTACCCCGGGTTGGTTTCTTTGGAGATTGTTGTAGACTAAGTTCCTCTGGTGGTTTCTCTTTGATTTGAGAAGAAAACATGAGTTCTTCTCCTGCTCCAGTAATCACTTCACCATTGACTCTAGTGAATTCTTCATCTCCAATTACATTTTGATAATCTTTGCATTGGTACTGAAGTTGCTGCATATCTGGTGGCTTCCATATCTTGATATGGTCAAGATGCAAGTCTTTTTGATCAACTTCAAACTCCTTATGACCCCAACTTGTTCTAGCACGAACAGAGCACTCTCCAAAGGTGATAATCTTGTGGAAACATTCTCTAGGTCTCCACGAGTAGGTCTGTAACCTTCCAGCACAATCAGCTATAGGTTTCTCTTGGGGAAGATCCAAACCGACATGTTTTGTAAAACTAGCAATATCTTGATGATCAGGAGGCCATTTTCTGCGTTGTCTGGTTTGTTGGATCCGTGACTGATTTGGCTTCATTCTCCAGTTGGTTTCATAGTGAAACTCTTGCTGAGCTGAGACGTGCAACCCCTTATCTTCAGAGGATGAGAAATCTACAAAATCAAATGTTGGTGCAGCTGAACTCTTCTTAATCTGTTTGATCTTGTTCTTCTGATTCCAGATCTCTCCTCCAGGCTCAAATACAAGATGTCTCATATCCAAGTCGTGTCTTGATAGTTACACTTCTCTTTTCTTGTACCAAACAAAAGGAGTGAACAGAAAAGTACCTAAGAAGGTCCTTTGGAAATCACATGGATCAAAGACAATTAGTTGATTCATTCTACTCTGAGGTTCCCTGGGTGTCTTCTCTGCTACCATGTGTTGTGTTAAAGGGACCATGACGTTCTGAACAGGCTGCTCTTCTTTATGAAAGATATGTGAGGTTACCTTGTCTTGATCTTCTTGGATAGGCGCAACTGGTGCTGGTTCTTGATGCTGTGTTTCCATGGATGGACGTGTTGTGTTGGTCCGTTTGATTTGCTTCTCCACATCCATCATTACTTGTAACAATGCCTCCTTATCCTTTTTAATGAATAAACAGAATTGTTTATCTTCTTTAAATGGCTTAGAGACTGTCTTCTCCTTGCTGTAACAGATTAGTTACTTGCTAGATGATCCAATATCACTGAATGGACATGATGTCATGCTGTCTTGTTGTTTGTGGACTGAGTTTGAAGAGCATAGTTTGGTCTCAGACTGCTTTCGAAGTACTTCCTTGTGGTATCTTCTTGGAACAAACTCTCTACGCATCAAAGCCCTCAGCTTAGGCCATGTTTCCACTGGTTCCTTTCCATCAAGGCTTTCAATCTTCTTCTCCCACTCAAGGTAGGCATCCGGATCAGCCTTGCCATGGAATGGGGGTATCTTGATCTTCAAACCAGCAAGCTCATCTCCCTGGTTCATCCTTCTCTTTTGGACACGCCTATGTCTTCTTGAGGATGAACTGAGGTGCTCATACTCATCGTCAGTCTCCTCATAACCATCATGCTCTTGGCGAGTTGCATGAGGTCTCTCCTCTCTCCTCTCTCTTTCTCTCCTAGTCTCTCGGTTTGGTACTTGACTAGTAGCTCTCCTAATGTCTTCTCTAAGCTCTCTTCTGATGTCATTGAGGTTGGTCCTCATCATCTCGGTCAGGGTTGCCACCATGTTTTGGTTGAGTTGAGCCGACATAGCCTCCATGAGAAGCTGACGAGTTAAGCTTCTTCTTCAGACTCGGAGACCATGCTTCCTGCACAAAGGTAAACAAAATAACCAGTAAAAGATTTCTAGGGAACAACACAAGCAAAAAGGAAAAAGAAAACAAGCAAAAAGAAAAGAAAACAAGTTTGTATTGCAAGACAAAAGTAAAAAGGATAATCGGCTAGAAAAAGGAAAAAGATTCAAGCAAAAAGGAAAAATTTCTAAACTTTTTCCTAATCTTTTCTAAGGTTTTCTAGCACCCTAATGATCTTATTATGCTCGTGTTCAAGGTGATAAACAAGTTAAATCAATGCACAAAGTGATCGACAAAAGGAATGCATGCGGCTAGGGTTACTCTCTCTCTAGGGTTTCCGAAAAAACCAAAAAAGGAAAGTCCTATAATCCTTGTCTAAACTCTTATGCAGTCACGAGCAGCCCTAACAAAGGAATTCTAATTCTTATTCAAGAGGTTATAGATGAGACACGGATGAACAACAAAAAGAAACAAGAAAAAAAAAGAGGATAGCGAGTACTTCCCAACCAAAGTTGCTCTGATACCACTTGATGCGTCCCTAGGATGCTCTTTGGTGATGCGTCCCTAGGATGTTCTTTGGTTGATGGGAATGGATAGATCCTTGCAAGAACGAATCAGAGACTCAAGTCCTTCAAGGCGTGTGGATTGAATGGTGACACAAGAGGGATGGATGATCTCTTGATACTCCTAGATGAATAACTTGGATATGACACACCAAACTAAACACCCTTAGATCTCTGGATACTACACACCAGAACTCGACAAACTTTCTAGAGAGAGAGCCATCTAGATGAATGATACTTGTTTATTAAAAGCTGGATGATTAGATGATTACAATAGGGTTTAGAGACCCCTTTAAATAAGAAACCAGAGAACATGCTCTCTAGGGTTTCGACATTAAGCAAGAAAAAGGAAACTATAGTCTAAGTTTAACATAAGCTTAAAATGAAATAAAAATGTAACTTCATTTAGTCTTGGACCGAGATAGGGCCTAAGTGATGTGAAGACAAGTTGGGGCCTCGTTTAAAACCTTCCTCCGGAAAACCTCGTGGGACAAAACCAAAAGCAAGGAAAAGAGCACGCACCCCATGTCTTGCCTAGACACTAACTCAGCTTGATGTAGAGATGGCTTGAATGGTGATCAAGACATCTCGGATCAGACCTTGTCCAAGACTTTCTTGTTGTGGATGTGAAGTGAGTAATCCAACAACATTCTCTCCAAGCTTCTTGACTCTGGAACGAGTCAAGGGACCTTCAGGAACTCTGGAACGAGTCAAGGGACCTTCAGGAATGGCTAGAGCATCATCACCAAGTTGCTGGTGCAATGTGGTTTCATGTGGCTCATCTAGACTCTCCTTGTTCTCCTTAGCGATCCGGTCCATGATCACATCATATGCACTCTTAAAGGTTGCATCCTCAGCTACAAGCTCTTCAGGTTCATGCTTCCATTCTTTGGTGCTTTCCATGATCACATCAAAGTCAGTAACATCGAAGTTTAAAATCAGATTACACTTACCTTGCAAGCCTCTTTGATAGGCATTGTTGCTGACTGGTTTGGATATGTAGAAGGCATTAATCCATTTAGTTCCTGATTCCTTACTCAAACCTGATATATTGAAACAAAGCAAGTTAGCACATGAAAGTTTATCAAAGAGTAATAATCTTATCCCAAATTGGTTTTTGTTCGGTTTTGGCTTGTGTGCTGCATCTGGTGGTGCTTCTTTGATGAGGATGAAGTCAGTGACGTCTTCGTGCTTATCCTGATCCAAATCAGGTGGCTTGAACCGCTTGTCTTCCACATGCTTGTTCTTTCTTCTTGTATGCTTCCAAGCTTCATCATAATCTGCACATGGCTCTTTTGACAAAAAAAAGTGCATCATATCTGTGTAATGGATAAAAGAACTCTTGAAAACATGATCACTTACCTTAGAATGCTCACCTGGTAGCCATATATAGGATTGAGATGTTTTAAACTTAGAAAAATTCAAAGATAGCCAATATAGGATCACCCGATTTGTAGAACCCATAACTCTTTCATCTGAGAAGGTTTGGACTTGATTCCAAATCGACGTGAGACCCTGATGAGTTAAGTTTCCATGGCAGTCGAGTTTGATGGTTAACTCCTTGTGGTTGTTGAGATATGACCCTCGGACTGTCCCTATGTCAAGGCTGGCGGCTAGACAGTTTCCAAGGTTTGATGGTTGCATCATCAACTTAGCCAACAACCCATTCTTGATACTCTGATCATTATTATAGCTTCTCTTTTCGAAAATGGTAGATCTCAAAACAGTTTGACCTGTACCCACAGCAAGCAAATCAGGCTTCATGTTTTTCTTTGAGTTTAGATAGTTACCCCGGGTTGGTTTCTTTGGAGATTGTTGTAGACTAAGTTCCTCTGGTGGTTTCTCTTTGATTTGAGAAGAAAACATGAGTTCTTCTCCTGCTCCAGTAATCACTTCACCATTGACTCTAGTGAATTCTTCATCTCCAATTACATTTTGATAATCTTTGCATTGGTACTGAAGTTGCTGCATATCTGGTGGCTTCCATATCTTGATATGGTCAAGATGCAAGTCTTTTTGATCAACTTCAAACTCCTTATGACCCCAACTTGTTCTAGCACGAACAGAGCACTCTCCAAAGGTGATAATCTTGTGGAAACATTCTCTAGGTCTCCACGAGTAGGTCTGTAACCTTCCAGCACAATCAGATATAAGTTTCTCTTGGGAAAGATCCAAACCGACATGTTTTGCAAAACTAGCAATATCTTGATGACCAGGAGGCCATTTTCTGCGTTGTCTGGTTTGTTGGATCCGTGACTGAATTGGCTTCATTCTCCACTTGGTTTCATAGTGAAACTCTTGCTGAGCTGAGACGTGCAACCCCTTATCTTCAGAGGATGAGAAATCTACAAAATCAAATGTTGGTGCAGCTGAACTCTTCTTAATCTGTTTGATCTTGTTCTTCTGATTCCAGACCTCTCCTCCAGGCTCAAATACAACATGTCTCGTATCCAAGTCGTGTCTTGATAGTTCCACTTCTCCTTTCTTGTACCAAACAAAAGGAGTGAACAGAAAAGTACCTAAGAAGGTCCTTTGGAAATCACATGGATCAAAGACAATTAGTTGATTCATTCTACTCTGAGGTTCCCTGGGTGTCTTCTCTGCTACCATGTGTTGTGTTAAAGGGACCATGACGTTCTGAACAGGCTGCTCTTCTTTATGAAAGATATGTGAGGTTACCTTGTCTTGATCTTCTTGGATAGGCGCAACTGGTGCTGGTTCTTGATGCTGTGTTTCCATGGATGGACGTGTTGTGTTGGTCCGTTTGATTTGCTTCTCCACATCCATCATTACTTGTAACAATGCCTCCTTATCCTTTTTAATGAATAAACAGAATTGTTTATCTTCTTTAAATGGCTTAGAGACTGTCTTCTCCTTGCTGTAACAGATTAGTTACTTGCTAGATGATCCAATATCACTGAATGGACATGATGTCATGCTGTCTTGTTGTTTGTGGACTGAGTTTGAAGAGCATAGTTTGGTCTCAGACTGCTTTCGAAGTACTTCCTTGTGGTATCTTCTTGGAACAAACTCTCTACGCATCAAAGCCCTCAGCTTAGGCCATGTTTCCACTGGTTCCTTTCCATCAAGGCTTTCAATCTTCTTCTCCCACTCAAGGTAGGCATCCGGATCAGCCTTGCCATGGAATGGGGGTATCTTGATCTTCAAACCAGCAAGCTCATCTCCCTGGTTCATCCTTCTCTTTTGGACACGCCTATGTCTTCTTGAGGATGAACTGAGGTGCTCATACTCATCGTCAGTCTCCTCATAACCATCATGCTCTTGGCGAGTTGCATGAGGTCTCTCCTCTCTCCTCTCTCTTTCTCTCCTAGTCTCTCGGTTTGGTACTTGACTAGTAGCTCTCCTAATGTCTTCTCTAAGCTCTCTTCTGATGTCATTGAGGTTGGTCCTCATCATCTCGGTCAGGGTTGCCACCATGTTTTGGTTGAGTTGAGCCGACATAGCCTCCATGAGAAGCTGACGAGTTAAGCTTCTTCTTCAGACTCGGAGACCATGCTTCCTGCACAAAGGTAAACAAAATAACCAGTAAAAGATTTCTAGGGAACAACACAAGCAAAAAGGAAAAAGAAAACAAGCAAAAAGGAAAAGAAAACAAGTTTGTATTGCAAGACAAAAGTAAAAAGGATAATCGGCTAGAAAAAGGAAAAAGATTCAAGCAAAAAGGAAAAATTTCTAAACTTTTTCCTAATCTTTTCTAAGGTTTTCTAGCACCCTAATGATCTTATTATGCTCGTGTTCAAGGTGATAAACAAGTTAAATCAATGCACAAAGTGATCGACAAAAGGAATGCATGCGGCTAGGGTTACTCTCTCTCTAGGGTTTCCGAAAAAACCAAAAAAGGAAAGTCCTATAATCCTTGTCTAAACTCTTATGCAGTCACGAGCAGCCCTAACAAAGGAATTCTAATTCTTATTCAAGAGGTTATAGATGAGACACGGATGAACAACAAAAAGAAACAAGAAAAAAAAAGAGGATAGCGAGTACTTCCCAACCAAAGTTGCTCTGATACCACTTGATGCGTCCCTAGGATGCTCTTTGGTGATGCGTCCCTAGGATGTTCTTTGGTTGATGGGAATGGATAGATCCTTGCAAGAACGAATCAGAGACTCAAGTCCTTCAAGGCGTGTGGATTGAATGGTGACACAAGAGGGATGGATGATCTCTTGATACTCCTAGATGAATAACTTGGATATGACACACCAAACTAAACACCCTTAGATCTCTGGATACTACACACCAGAACTCGACAAACTTTCTAGAGAGAGAGCCATCTAGATGAATGATACTTGTTTATTAAAAGCTGGATGATTAGATGATTACAATAGGGTTTAGAGACCACCTTTAAATAAGAAACCCAGAGAACATGCTCTCTAGGGTTTCGACATTAAGCAAGAAAAAGGAAACTATAGTCTAAGTTTAACATAAGCTTAAAATGAAATAAAAATGTAACTTCATTTAGTCTTGGACCGAGATAGGGCCTAAGTGATGTGAAGACAAGTTGGGGCCTTCGTTTAAAACCTTCCTCCGGAAAACCTCGTGGGACAAAACCAAAAGCAAGGAAAAGAGCACGCACCCCATGTCTTGCCTAGACACTAACTCAGCTTGATGTAGAGATGGCTTGAATGGTGATCAAGACATCTCGGATCAGACCTTGTCCAAGACTTTCTTGTTGTGGATGTGAAGTGAGTAATCCAACAACATTCTCTCCAAGCTTCTTGACTCTGGAACGAGTCAAGGGACCTTCAGGAACTCTGGAACGAGTCAAGGGACCTTCAGGAATGGCTAGAGCATCATCACCAAGTTGCTGGTGCAATGTGGTTTCATGTGGCTCATCTAGACTCTCCTTGTTCTCCTTAGCGATCCGGTCCATGATCACATCATATGCACTCTTAAAGGTTGCATCCTCAGCTACAAGCTCTTCAGGTTCATGCTTCCATTCTTTGGTGCTTTCCATGATCACATCAAAGTCAGTAACATCGAAGTTTAAAATCAGATTACACTTACCTTGCAAGCCTCTTTGATAGGCATTGTTGCTGACTGGTTTGGATATGTAGAAGGCATTAATCCATTTAGTTCCTGATTCCTTACTCAAACCTGATATATTGAAACAAAGCAAGTTAGCACATGAAAGTTTATCAAAGAGTAATAATCTTATCCCAAATTGGTTTTTGTTCGGTTTTGGCTTGTGTGCTGCATCTGGTGGTGCTTCTTTGATGAGGATGAAGTCAGTGACGTCTTCGTGCTTATCCTGATCCAAATCAGGTGGCTTGAACCGCTTGTCTTCCACATGCTTGTTCTTTCTTCTTGTATGCTTCCAAGCTTCATCATAATCTGCACATGGCTCTTTTGACAAAAACAAGTGCATCATATCTGTGTAATGGATAAAAGAACTCTTGAAAACATGATCACTTACCTTAGAATGCTCACCTGGTAGCCATATATAGGATTGAGATGTTTTAAACTTAGAAAAATTCAAAGATAGCCAATATAGGATCACCCGATTTGTAGAACCCATAACTCTTTCATCTGAGAAGGTTTGGACTTGATTCCAAATCGACGTGAGACCCTGATGAGTTAAGTTTCCATGGCAGTCGAGTTTGATGGTTAACTCCTTGTGGTTGTTGAGATATGACCCTCGGACTGTCCCTATGTCAAGGCTGGCGGCTAGACAGTTTCCAAGGTTTGATGGTTGCATCATCAACTTAGCCAACAACCCATTCTTGATACTCTGATCATTATTATAGCTTCTCTTTTCGAAAATGGTAGATCTCAAAACAGTTTGACCTGTACCCACAGCAAGCAAATCAGGCTTCATGTTTTTCTTTGAGTTTAGATAGTTACCCCGGGTTGGTTTCTTTGGAGATTGTTGTAGACTAAGTTCCTCTGGTGGTTTCTCTTTGATTTGAGAAGAAAACATGAGTTCTTCTCCTGCTCCAGTAATCACTTCACCATTGACTCTAGTGAATTCTTCATCTCCAATTACATTTTGATAATCTTTGCATTGGTACTGAAGTTGCTGCATATCTGGTGGCTTCCATATCTTGATATGGTCAAGATGCAAGTCTTTTTGATCAACTTCAAACTCCTTATGACCCCAACTTGTTCTAGCACGAACAGAGCACTCTCCAAAGGTGATAATCTTGTGGAAACATTCTCTAGGTCTCCACGAGTAGGTCTGTAACCTTCCAGCACAATCAGATATAAGTTTCTCTTGGGAAAGATCCAAACCGACATGTTTTGCAAAACTAGCAATATCTTGATGACCAGGAGGCCATTTTCTGCGTTGTCTGGTTTGTTGGATCCGTGACTGATTTGGCTTCATTCTCCAGTTGGTTTCATAGTGAAACTCTTGCTGAGCTGAGACGTGCAACCCCTTATCTTCAGAGGATGAGAAATCTACAAAATCAAATGTTGGTGCAGCTGAACTCTTCTTAATCTGTTTGATCTTGTTCTTCTGATTCCAGATCTCTCCTCCAGGCTCAAATACAAGATGTCTCATATCCAAGTCGTGTCTTGATAGTTACACTTCTCTTTTCTTGTACCAAACAAAAGGAGTGAACAGAAAAGTACCTAAGAAGGTCCTTTGGAAATCACATGGATCAAAGACAATTAGTTGATTCATTCTACTCTGAGGTTCCCTGGGTGTCTTCTCTGCTACCATGTGTTGTGTTAAAGGGACCATGACGTTCTGAACAGGCTGCTCTTCTTTATGAAAGATATGTGAGGTTACCTTGTCTTGATCTTCTTGGATAGGCGCAACTGGTGCTGGTTCTTGATGCTGTGTTTCCATGGATGGACGTGTTGTGTTGGTCCGTTTGATTTGCTTCTCCACATCCATCATTACTTGTAACAATGCCTCCTTATCCTTTTTAATGAATAAACAGAATTGTTTATCTTCTTTAAATGGCTTAGAGACTGTCTTCTCCTTGCTGTAACAGATTAGTTACTTGCTAGATGATCCAATATCACTGAATGGACATGATGTCATGCTGTCTTGTTGTTTGTGGACTGAGTTTGAAGAGCATAGTTTGGTCTCAGACTGCTTTCGAAGTACTTCCTTGTGGTATCTTCTTGGAACAAACTCTCTACGCATCAAAGCCCTCAGCTTAGGCCATGTTTCCACTGGTTCCTTTCCATCAAGGCTTTCAATCTTCTTCTCCCACTCAAGGTAGGCATCCGGATCAGCCTTGCCATGGAATGGGGGTATCTTGATCTTCAAACCAGCAAGCTCATCTCCCTGGTTCATCCTTCTCTTTTGGACACGCCTATGTCTTCTTGAGGATGAACTGAGGTGCTCATACTCATCGTCAGTCTCCTCATAACCATCATGCTCTTGGCGAGTTGCATGAGGTCTCTCCTCTCTCCTCTCTCTTTCTCTCCTAGTCTCTCGGTTTGGTACTTGACTAGTAGCTCTCCTAATGTCTTCTCTAAGCTCTCTTCTGATGTCATTGAGGTTGGTCCTCATCATCTCGGTCAGGGTTGCCACCATGTTTTGGTTGAGTTGAGCCGACATAGCCTCCATGAGAAGCTGACGAGTTAAGCTTCTTCTTCAGACTCGGAGACCATGCTTCCTGCACAAAGGTAAACAAAATAACCAGTAAAAGATTTCTAGGGAACAACACAAGCAAAAAGGAAAAAGAAAACAAGCAAAAAGGAAAAGAAAACAAGTTTGTATTGCAAGACAAAAGTAAAAAGGATAATCGGCTAGAAAAAGGAAAAAGATTCAAGCAAAAAGGAAAAATTTCTAAACTTTTTCCTAATCTTTTCTAAGGTTTTCTAGCACCCTAATGATCTTATTATGCTCGTGTTCAAGGTGATAAACAAGTTAAATCAATGCACAAAGTGATCGACAAAAGGAATGCATGCGGCTAGGGTTACTCTCTCTCTAGGGTTTCCGAAAAAACCAAAAAAGGAAAGTCCTATAATCCTTGTCTAAACTCTTATGCAGTCACGAGCAGCCCTAACAAAGGAATTCTAATTCTTATTCAAGAGGTTATAGATGAGACACGGATGAACAACAAAAAGAAACAAGAAAAAAAAAGAGGATAGCGAGTACTTCCCAACCAAAGTTGCTCTGATACCACTTGATGCGTCCCTAGGATGCTCTTTGGTGATGCGTCCCTAGGATGTTCTTTGGTTGATGGGAATGGATAGATCCTTGCAAGAACGAATCAGAGACTCAAGTCCTTCAAGGCGTGTGGATTGAATGGTGACACAAGAGGGATGGATGATCTCTTGATACTCCTAGATGAATAACTTGGATATGACACACCAAACTAAACACCCTTAGATCTCTGGATACTACACACCAGAACTCGACAAACTTTCTAGAGAGAGAGCCATCTAGATGAATGATACTTGTTTATTAAAAGCTGGATGATTAGATGATTACAATAGGGTTTAGAGACCCCTTTAAATAAGAAACCAGAGAACATGCTCTCTAGGGTTTCGACATTAAGCAAGAAAAAGGAAACTATAGTCTAAGTTTAACATAAGCTTAAAATGAAATAAAAATGTAACTTCATTTAGTCTTGGACCGAGATAGGGCCTAAGTGATGTGAAGACAAGTTGGGGCCTCGTTTAAAACCTTCCTCCGGAAAACCTCGTGGGACAAAACCAAAAGCAAGGAAAAGAGCACGCACCCCATGTCTTGCCTAGACACTAACTCAGCTTGATGTAGAGATGGCTTGAATGGTGATCAAGACATCTCGGATCAGACCTTGTCCAAGACTTTCTTGTTGTGGATGTGAAGTGAGTAATCCAACAACATTCTCTCCAAGCTTCTTGACTCTGGAACGAGTCAAGGGACCTTCAGGAACTCTGGAACGAGTCAAGGGACCTTCAGGAATGGCTAGAGCATCATCACCAAGTTGCTGGTGCAATGTGGTTTCATGTGGCTCATCTAGACTCTCCTTGTTCTCCTTAGCGATCCGGTCCATGATCACATCATATGCACTCTTAAAGGTTGCATCCTCAGCTACAAGCTCTTCAGGTTCATGCTTCCATTCTTTGGTGCTTTCCATGATCACATCAAAGTCAGTAACATCGAAGTTTAAAATCAGATTACACTTACCTTGCAAGCCTCTTTGATAGGCATTGTTGCTGACTGGTTTGGATATGTAGAAGGCATTAATCCATTTAGTTCCTGATTCCTTACTCAAACCTGATATATTGAAACAAAGCAAGTTAGCACATGAAAGTTTATCAAAGAGTAATAATCTTATCCCAAATTGGTTTTTGCTCGGTTTTGGCTTGTGTGCTGCATCTGGTGGTGCTTCTTTGATGAAGATGAATCCAGTGACGTCTTGGTGCTTATCCTGATCCAAATCAGGGGGCTTGAACCGCTTGTCTTCCATATGCTTGTTCTTTCTTCTAGTATGCTTCCAAGCTTCATCATAATCTGCACATGGCTCTTTTGACAAAAAAAAGTGCATCATATCTGTGTAATGGATAAAAGAACTCTTGAAAACATGATCACTTACCTTAGAATGCTCACCTGGTAGCCATATATAGGATTGAGATGTTTTAAACTTAGAAAAATTCAAAGATAGCCAATATAGGATCACCCGATTTGTAGAACCCATAACTCTTTCATCTGAGAAGGTTTTGACTTGATTCCAAATCGACGTGAGACCCTGATGAGTTAAGTTTCCATGGCAGTCGAGTTTGATGGTTAACTCCTTGTGGTTGTTGAGATATGACCCTCGGACTGTCCCTATGTCAAGGCTGGCGGCTAGACAGTTTCCAAGGTTTGATGGTTGCATCATCAACTTAGCCAACAACCCATTCTTGATACTCTGATCATTATCATAACTTCTCTTTTCGAAAATGGTAGATCTCAAAACAGTTTGACCTGTACCCACAGCAAGCAAATCAGGCTTCATGTTTTTCTTTGAGTTTAGATAGTTACCCCGGGTTGGTTTCTTTGGAGATTGTTGTAGACTAAGTTTCCTCTGGTGGTTTCTCTTTGATTTGAGAAGAAAACATGAGTTCTTCTCCTGCTCCAGTTAATCCACTTCACCATTGACTCTAGTGAATTCTTCATCTCCAATTACATTTTGATAATCCTTTGCATTGGTACTGAAGTTGCTGCATATCTGGTGGCTTCCATATCTTGATATGGTCAAGATGCAAGTCTTTTTGATCAACTTCAAACTCCTTATGACCCCAACTTGTTCTAGCACGAACAGAGCACTCTCCAAAGGTGATAATCTTGTGGAAACATTCTCTAGGTCTCCACGAGTAGGTCTGTAACCTTCCAGCACAATCAGATATAAGTTTCTCTTGGGAAAGATCCAAACCGACATGTTTTGCAAAACTAGCAATATCTTGATGACCAGGAGGCCATTTTCTGCGTTGTCTGGTTTGTTGGATCCGTGACTGAATTGGCTTCATTCTCCAGTTGGTTTCATAGTGAAACTCTTGCTGAGCTGGACGTGCAACCCCTTATCTTCAGAGGATGAGAAATCTACAAAATCAAATGTTGGTGCAGCTGAACTCTTCTTAATCTGTTTGATCTTGTTCTTCTGATTCCAGACCTCTCCTCCAGGCTCAAATACAACATGTCTTGTATCCAAGTGATGCGTCCCTAGGATGCTCTTTGGATGATGGGATGATGGA
>CAJHQQ010005113.1:0-20387 GCA_905132885.1 Moricandia moricandioides | reverse complement strand
ATAATCGATTGAGTACAAACAGTATCTGAATATAAGACAGTATGAATGTATTTATAACGCCCCGACCCGTCCACGGCTAATGGGCCACCCACGCCCGCTCTCTCGGCCCGTGGGCCCCATCCCATCTGACGGTCGGTCGTTAATTTTCCAAGGGCTCGAAATCATTGTTTACTGTCCCTGCAATCACCACCCGACCTTTCCCCGTGTTTTGGCCTCACTCACACGGTATCGCGAATCACTTCCCGATAGGTCACCCATCCTTTCACTACTCCAGCATAAGCATGCTTAACCCTAGAGTTCTAAACGGATGTGTGACGGAAAAGGTAAGTCAACTTTGATGACATAGGTAGCCAAATCAATTCTCTTAAGCCTTTCCACATATCACAACTCGGGATGTTACAATTCACCCCCTCTCAAAGAACGCAACGTCCTCGTTGCGCCCCATGACAGGTCTCAGGACGCCTCTCGGGTCAGAACCGAGATGGCTAACCAGCTCTGATACCACTTATAACGCCCCGACCCGCCCACGGCTAATGGGCCACCCACGCCCGCTCTCTCGGCCCGTGGGCCCCATCCCATCTGACGGTCGGTCGTTAATTTTCCAAGGGCTCGAAATCATTGTTTACTGTCCCTGCAATCACCACCCGACCTTTCCCCGTGTTTTGGCCTCACTCACACGGTATCGCGAATCACTTCCCGATAGGTCACCCATCCTTTCACTACTCCAGCATAAGCACGCTTAACCCTAGAGTTCTAAACGGATGTGTGACGGAAAAGGTAAGTCAACTTTGGTGACATATGTAGCCAAATCAATTCTCTTAAGCCTTTCCACATATCACAACTCGGGATGTTACAGTATTGAAAATACATTTTAACTATCGATCAGATTGAAACCTCATTTCTTGGCTTGTTTTCCTCTTTTATAGGTTTTTGGAGATAAATTATAACAGTAACATAATCTTCTACTAGGATCATATGTCTTTTATAATGGTTTAAATACTTTTGATCTTTTAATGTTTTGCTTTGTTTGGTTGGCTTTGCGTGTGAAAACTCTTCCAGCTCGGGGTGATCTTCACTTTTGTTGGTTTACTGTTTTTTGTAGGCCTCGATGACACTTGATTTAAACTTTATTAAGTCTGCTTTGAAATCTTTGACTGAATCTAGAATGGAGTGAAATGCAGCTTGATATTAATATATTAGTCTAATAATATTTTATGCTTCGAACACAATCCAAAAAAACTCAGAGGTTTTTATTCAATTAGTAATTTAAAATCAATTTCTAATGTTTTACAATCCATCAAATTATTAAATTTTAAGATAATTAAAGTTAGTGAATTTTAAAATCTCTGTAATATGTTTTAGATTTTAAGTTCAGCGTATTATTCATTATGACTCCATTAAAGATGATATCAAATCAATTTAAAATACAAAAAAAAAAATCCTTAAAAACTGAATAACACTAGATTGTAAAACTGAATTTAAATCATTTATTGAATAACTTTCGATTTTAAAATAAAATAAAATCTAAAATTACCATTCCAATACCAATAAATTGTATTTAGATTTAAACTCTATTAAAATACATAATTGAAGGACACCCTCTTAGATTCTTTGGTGACAGGATGTTAAATTTCAACTAAAACATCACTACTTTTACAAACCAATCCACATTTAAGTGAAAGTAAAAAGAGAAATCCACAGAATTTATTTTCCATAATCGACGGGATTGGTTTAGTCACAAAACTTAGAAAGTTGGATAGTCATATTCTAAAATTAATTGTTACTATTATTAAAACAAATCATGAAACAATCCCACATGCACTGTCTTTGGAGTTACGACCCATTCGTTAAGGAGCCACCTATATATAGGTCCTAATATAATCAACTCTTAATTATTTGATAAATATTTGAACCTTTTGATGAGATCAACATTTTTCTATAGAAAACTGTATTAGATAGTAGTATTTTGATCATTTAATGTACTCCCTCCATTTCAAAATATTTAATGTTTTTGGAAGTTTATTATGTTTCAAAAAACATGATGTTAGATATTTTTATATCAATTTTAGTTTTATAAAAAATAGTGTAACTAATGATGGTTTATAATTTTTTTTAATGATTGGTTGAATAAGTTTTAATTTATATTTTTAATGTCACTTTTTAAGAAAAAATGTATAACTTAATTCATGTGTATTCACCTAAAACATCAAATATTTTGAAACGGAGGAAGTATAAATTATCATGAATCTGTTGATTTGAAATGACTTATTTCCAATATCTTTTTATCACTTTTATTTTATTTGGACATAAAGTTAAATATTATTTTGGCTTTATAAATTGATACACGAAATCGTGTATCTCATTTATTTATATAGATCGACTGATAAATTTATTAAAAAATCATCACCCCATATTTGTTTCTACAAAGTGATCATATTAATTTATTTAACTATGTTCTATTTAATGGAAAATAATAAAATAAAAAATTGTTTTTTTCGAAGAGACGGCAGAGTGGTTGATGGTTCCGATTTTGAAAATCGGTATAGTTCATAAAAAAGTTACTATCGATCTGAAAAATCAAACTTCATTTGTTTCCTTCTTCAATGGATTATTTGAAATAGAACAAGCATTAACGGCAAGGCTATGCTTCTAAGTAGTTTTAATTAGTCTTTTATACGGTTGAAGAAATGTTGTTGATATACAATCTATCAATATTGAATTGATATGTATTTAAGTTTTATGTGGGTGATAACTTGATATAAAGGCAATGGCATAATCTATGCGAGGCGGTTATAGCCGATAAAGGAGAATATAGACTCAACACCTTATAGTTATGCGAAAGCTGGAGACTTGGGTTTAGGGATTATGTTGTTCAACCACAAAGGTCCGGTCTAATTCACAACAAATATATCCAAATAAGAAAAATGAATATCCAAAGATGGAAGAAACATGTTACTGGAAAAAAAGTAACGACATATGTACAGGTACGTACGTAGTCATGCATTTTATTTGTTTGCTTTGCATGTTCTGTGTAACAGGATGGATCGTGGGAATACGTGACTAATGGAAACAAGATGACCATGAGCATATGGCCCCATAATGTTTTTTTCTTCAAATTAGTAATTATTCATATATTCTTTTATTTCATCTTTAATTTTGGTTGGCCAGTAAATCAAATCAATCGAATGGTTTATTTTGCATAGCGAATGTTGTCTTTCTTCGTTGACGGTGTAGTTCGATGGTGACATTAAGGTCAGTAAGCACATGAACCCCATGTTACTCCTTGGCTCCGTTAACTTCTTACTTAACAACTTTAAAATACGCGTTATGCGAAATTGATGCCGTAAAAACCTTATACTTTATAACATAAATTCAAGTTGAAAAACATATTACACTATAAAGTAACTACTCAGCTCACTAACTATCAATTATAGTTTGAGTTTAGAAAAACCCCATGAATGTTTTGAGATATGTCGAAACATATTAACCCATGAACAATATTTTGTATCTTTAGCTCTTTTTCGTTGGATTTTCCCAACCGTTGAGGTTTTTTGGGTTAGTTGAATGTTAGGTTTAGTTTCTGGTTTTTATCAAAATAAAAGAAAAAGAGTTTTAGTCGTGTAATATTAAGTGTACCATATATATATTCATCACAAGAGTAAACCAAGCCCATGAGTGACTCGATTTTTATATACTGTATGTCCTTTCTGTTTTCTATTTTCTATTTTTCAGTGCATCGTCTTATCACATGTTCATGTCCTATCGATGAACATGAATAGTAACATCGCCAATATTTACGCTGCATCAAAAAATAACTAAAGCATTTATTGGATTGGATTGACGTGTATTAGAACAGCTAATTCAGGCCCATGCGTTCCATATCATAGGCTTCAGTGTTTATGTATCCAGCTAATGCTTGTACTTTCAAGGCGTACGTCAAAAATATGCCGTAGTGTTTAAGTCGTATTAAAAAGGCTTTAAAATAGTCTACATTTTTAAAAAAATTATGGACAATTTTTTTTAAATACTTTTTTTTGGAACACATATGAGAACATAGGTAATGATTCACATATTTCCATGTATATGCACTAATAGTATTTACACAGATAGTTATTCTTTTTTGGGGGGGGGGCAACACAGATAGTTATTCAAGAATAAAGAGATAATTATTTTATGGTCTTCTAATCCTCTTTGATAAACCGAATGGATTTTATTGTATTCACAGCTCTTAAACGAATATAAACCAAACTGACTTGGTTGGGTTCGGGAACTTCGGTTTAGATTATTAATTATCGCATAGAGGCTTTAGATCTAGAATGAGAGGCAGATGGTGCGATGGTTAAGGTTGCCACGTGTCCAGTAATGCCATTTATTGTTATGCTGCATCTATTTTCATCTGCGTGCCTTGTGGTATGAGTCATAAGAGCATTATTAATTTTTTTTTTGCTTTTTAAATAGCCAAGGACTGAACTCTAAAATATATGTTCAATGGTGTTACTCAAAATGGAATCCTTAAGAATATAAAATTATTAAATTTATAAAACATTTAAATTTAAAATTTTATTTTATTCAATGATTTAAAACAAACATACAATTTTGTTATACATATTTTTTTAACCAAACTTGTTCCAAATATTTTTGGTTAAATCATTTTTTTCCATACGAAACCCAACCCTATCACGCACCAATCGTAACAAGCCATGTCATCAAGGATCAAAGCCAAATAATCCTTACTTAAGGATTCTTTCTTAGCTTAAGCTCATTTAATAATATTTTTTTATTCTGATTTCCCTAAGAATTAGCGCTAAGAATTACTGAAGGACTTGCGTTGCGTCTGGTCTAATGATTTTTTGAGCTCCCAACGGAGTGGAGTGTAAATAACCATTTAGAACAATGACAAAATAAAAAACAAGGTTTCTTGGATATTTTAGGAGGAGTTATTGGTTTATGTATTTTAATGTATTTTGAAATCTATATAGTATTTACAAATCAATGTAAATATATTGATTTTCAAATATAACAATATGAATTTTAATTAGTATTTACAAATTTTGAGGTTTTCCTTCGGATTTGAGTCTATTTTTAACAAAGAAATCCATTCAAATCAATTAAAATTCATTATAAAATCAAATCCATTAGTAAATCCGGATGATTGAATAACACATGATTTTAATTAGAATTTATAAATCATAAAACCAATAACACATGATTTCAATAAAAAATTTAAAATCATAGAACCAATAACACTTGATTTAGTTTGGATTTTCAAATCCATTAAAATGCATTAACCAATAACCCCATTTAGTCGGATATGATAAACTCTTGGGCCAATGAGTTATATGTTTAGCCAAAGTTAGCAGTTAGGTACATCCATTCAAATTTGATTTATTTTCTTCTTGTTTGTTCGAATATAGATTTTTTTTTGGGTTGGTTAAACCCTGAAAGATCGTAGAACCCACATATATGTTTGACATAGTCTACTCTTCTCGAAATTGGAAATATAAATTACTTTTTTCTCGGTGGAAGTTACTATTCCATTGTCACACAAATAATGAAGAGTCTCATATCTGTTGATTCCATATTTGAAAAGTTTTCATATATCAAACGCTCCCTCTATATTTTGGTGGGTCACAATCACATGCTCTCTAAAACTATTTCATATGAAAAGTCATTATCCGAAAGAATATACATATAGGTGTAAAGCAAAGAAAATGAAAATCGAGCGCAGAAACATGGTTATCCACGAATGGACCGTCACAAGATTTTCCAATAACATTTAGCCTTTTTAGGTCAAACGTAAAGAGTCAGTGAGTTGATGATGATGAAGCCCTCGTACGTGTTGTATTGTAGTAGCTGCCAACCATTAAACATATTCAAATCCACCCAAATTATAAATCTTCGAAGCACAATAATTTTATTTGCCTTTTTGACCTACATTATTTCATATACAGTCAAATGGTCACGGGGACATAAACAACTAAACAAAGAGCCATTTAGTTGCACTTGTCTCAAAGAGTTTTTGGATTTTGTTCATTTAGCTTTTTCGTTATTGCTTTTTATGGTTACGTTCAGTTCATCTCTCTGTATATCTATAGTGGCTGCAACACATGCAGATGCTTTTGTTCCTAAATAATTTTAAATTTTACCACTGCTGGAAATTATCGAGTTGAATATCAATATTGAAATTGTATAAAGTTTAAAGAAATGTGTCTTTCTTCATATGAATTTTAATTGCTTTTTTTTTTCATTGTGCGCTTAACTCAGACCATTTCTTTAATTAGTTAGTGAGAAATATTTTAAACCAGACCTTCAAATTAGGACCGGACTGGACCGAGTTAGCATATTATTGAAACCATCACATAAATATCACTTATATTGCTGCAATTTTTACTTTTTATTACTATTCTGAATAGAAAACATTTTAATCCTCTAAATCTAAAAATTTCCTTTCATATAGGTTTCATCTGTGTTGTGAATTAATTTAACCTTGTATAGAGAAACGAAGCATGGGATAATTAACTAGAATTCATGTATGGATTTATTCTCTACTTCTTGCATGTGGGCTATGGCCTATTTGAGAGTATGGGACTATGATCGATCATACACCTCACCCCCACAAAACCAAAAAGTCCTAATCTGAAACAGTTTGCTTAAATATGGTACGTCAAATCACTCAGGCTTAACTATTATCTAGCAAAGCATTGTATATATATATATATATATATCCAATTTCCGAGCACACCTTTTATATATATCTATGGAATGTCTTTATCAGAACTAATAATTTCATACAAGTTGGTTGTAACATGTTTCTCCTTTCTTGTTTTGGTTCTATTCATGTAAGAGATGGTAGGTTGTTATAATTCATCTTTGGGAATGGTAGGGTCTTATAAACATGCTTCACCAAAAAATAAAGAGAATACAAAGTGGTTTCTATAAAGACAAGGCATAAGCATGTGAACTTCACGCAATAGCTCCACCTGATATGTTCCTGGAACTATTACTCTCGAGTGACTTATAATCCGGTCCTAACTTAAAGGTACTTTAGCAAGGTTTAACTATTAATTATAAATATCTATCGAAGCATTGTCTACATCCTACTTCCGAACACATTTTCTGTACATCTATGGAACGTCTTATCGAAAGCAATAATTTCATACAAGTTGATTGTAACATGTTGTCCATTCATATATTGATTCTATTTATATAATTAAGTGATATTAGTAGGTTGTTACAATTCATCTTTGGGAATGGTAGGGTCTTATAAACATGTTTCATCACCAAAGAGAGAAAAAAAATGGTTTCTAAAAAGACAAGGCATAAGCATGTGAACTTCATCCAATAGCTCCACCTGATATGTTCCTCAAACTAGTACTCTCGAGTCACAAACTCTTTTAACTTCCCTACATATACGTTAGACACTTTGAAAGACCTGCTTACAATCTAACCTAATCCCTTCCTATAGAAGCCCAAGATAGTCAAATATTTATCTCTTAATATTATATTTTTTTTCTTTCAAAATCTCTCTTTTCAGTTACTTGCGTTAATCCTCAAAGATGGGTATTCAGTTGATTGGACTGTCTCACGCCAAGCAAAAGCTTCAAAGAAGCTTATCAGCGAGAATCACGAGCCTCTTGGCCATGTCGGGTACTAATAATGTCCCAAAGGGTCATGTGGCAGTCTACGTGGGTGAGACTTATCAAAGGAAGAGATTTGTGATACCTATATCATATTTAAACCATCCATTGTTCCAAAGTTTGCTTAACCTCGCGGAAGAAGAGTTTGGGTTCGATCATCCCATGGGAGGTCTAACAATCCCTTGCACTGAAGATTACTTCACTGCTCTAGCTTCTATTCTAAATGGTTCATGATAAGTGAGCTCACTGATCATATCCCAAGATTCATTAAAATTATTTATACAAAAATATTGTGTTTTTTTTTTCTTTGAATGTACCCAAGGCAGCGTAGAGAATAACTGGAGATTGAGATAGTCTCTTTCAGTTTTGGATCTAAGAAGATCTTGCGAGTTCTTTTAACTGTTCCATTTATAAAGTATTCAATTGCTCAGAAAATTAATTTAAGTTTCTTTTATATGTCGATTTGTTGACCTTTTCTATATGTATAGATTAGATCCTAGCTTGCTTTTATACAAGCAATTTTTATGGGAGTAATTCATTTCTTTTGTTGCCGCAGTAATTAATTTCTTAATTAAGAAAGAAGTTCGTACGTAATGTAAAATGTTCCTAACAATTTACAGTAATAAGACACCTAACCAAACATATAATCGAACCAAACAACTTTAGTTTTAGGCTTTGAGCACTATATATTTAAATTCGATTCAAACGAGAAGTAACGTCAATGAAGACATCTTCAGCACAAGGGATCGTGAGATATTTCGTCGAATGATCTGTGCCAAATTTATATTCAGATATAGGGATGAAGGTATGTTGTTTTAAGAGTCATTATTCGATGTTATAAATATTAATAATTGATAACATATATGATAATTAATTGAAATAAATAATAGTGGATTTATGAAGTAAAAAAAAACTTAGATATCTTGTTGAAAATGAACTTAGCCAATTCATCTAAATTTTCGAATCTACGAACTAAATTATTTCAATAGATATATATATATATATATATATCTATATTAAATATATCTGTCTTTAATTTCTATAGGTCTATCTATATCAAAAGACCTATCTACATCTGATATGTTTTCGAATATTTACATGTTTTTTTTTGTAATAACGTTATAGCCGCCATAACCTAATGATATTATTAACGACTTAATTGATTATATATATAACCTCTTAATTGATTATATATATAACCTCATATGTTATCTACAAAAAAAACTCATAGACGCCCACGGTTTGATACATTAATTTCTCAAGTTCTTTCCTGTATTTCACAATTTTGTATATTATATAGTTTCGGTGGAATCTTTCAGCGGTGTCAGACTAACAATGAGTGGTCGTTCAGTTTCATTTTCTGATCCGAGATTTCATCAACAATTCCATGTTCCTTTTGCATGTGTTTCTTCAATTACCGTTATATACCATTAATGTATGGACATAAAATAATTGGTATCATCTCTATATATGCTTAGTAGTATAATAGGAATGCCTCTATTACAATATGTATGTATATTCATAATTACTACTTACTAGTAGTAAATTTCCACTAGTCTATATACCACTGTGGATCTTGTATTTTATTTATTGATATCAAAATAGTTATACACCACTATAATTATCATGTGTTTAATAGTAAAGCAACCGTTTTGACAGGAAGACCCAAACAAAACAATCATTAGGTGCACACTTATAACTTGTAGATAATCATAAATAATCATCCGTATGATTTTGACACTGGACTTAGGAGCCACGAAAATCTATTGGCAACTTAACGTGGTACACCTCTTATATCTGAAAACCCCGTATACTTAATTTACGTCCTAGATGCTTGGTCAGTTTGGCATAATTCTAAAAATAATCTATGAAAATAAACGAACATAAAATTGATTCAAAATCTCAGCAGAACATATATAGAAGAACAAATGCAAAGCTTCTTTCTAATCACACATGCGATGATGCGTAAGCCAAGTATTTTTATTTGTTTAATGAATTGTTATTTTCATATTTTCTATCGGCAACTCTACTCTTCCAACATAAAAAGGATACCAATCACTACACCATATACATAAAGCAACTATTCTATGCGAAGAACATATATATACCACTATTTAACACAATCAAATAATATAAGATAAAAAAAGATAGTAGCCCACAGGTGGCAAATAGCTATAGATCTGTAAGGATTTTGTTTTCGATCTATTACGATCACTAAACAGTAGTGTCTTGTGTATTCAAAACTCATCCCTAGCAACAATCACAATCGTCATCATCAAAATCACATGCAAAAATAGTCAGACCTTATCCAATGGCAAAAAAATTCATCAGACTATTTATAGAGCTGTATTAAATATATATATACACATCAAATAAGATTTTATTTTATTTTAATATATATATATAACCATATCTATACTAGCTCATAGTTCGTCCCAGCAGTACGGCCCCTAGTTTGAGAGCAAAAGAAAAATCTACTTTTAAGACTTGGAACTTAACATACGTACTAACTATCAACAATTGCTAGTGATTCAAGAACTGGACCCACTATTGAATCTAAGCTTTGTATAATAAGATTATAGAACACAACAACAAAAATAACTCTCTTATTATTAACTTGAGAAAATAACTCAAATTCAAGCTTTCAATCTCCCAATCACAAAATTCATAAGTTATGCAACAACCTTACATCTCTTTATATAGTGATCTCAAATTCCTAATCTCATATGCCTTAACTTATTTAGATAACTTCTAAATAAGATAAATTTTCTTTTTTCTTTAAATCCTAGTTTAGCTTGGGAATCAAACTATCTTCAAGTTTACTTTCAACACCCACTTAGTATGACCCAGGTCACACTTTTCACCACTTGGGGGCTCTAATTAAATATACATACCCAACCTATACATTGGCAATCATATAAAAACGTACATAATTATGTGCAGTCACATTTTACTTTATATATATTGACTTTACATGTATATATATGTTTACATAAAGATGAGCTAAGCCATGTGTGGATGACGGGAGGGCCCAACAGCCCATAACTTTTGGGGGTTCTTAGTGAGAGATATCTCATCTTCAAGTCATTTCTTAGCTGGAAGCTGCATGTTTTAAGTTTACTACTATAAATAGAAACTTCTCCTCCTCCTTGTCTATCAAGTCACTTGCTTCAAAATTTTCTTTTTCATCCACAAAATTGATAACGTTTCATTTACAAACAAAAAAGAAAATGGGTTTAGTGCGGTCCATGCTTCCAAATGCAAAGCAAATCTTCAAATCACAATCTATGAGGAACAAAAACGGATCCTCATCATCAACAACAGCTTCAGGGCTTGTTCCTAAAGGTCACGTAGCGGTTTATGTTGGGGAAAGAATGGAGAAGAAGAGGTTTGTGGTTCCGATATCATACTTGAACCATCCTTTGTTCAGAGAGCTTCTTAACCGAGCAGAGGAAGAGTTTGGATTTCATCATCCAATGGGCGGCTTGACGATTCCTTGTCGAGAAGAAGCGTTTCTTCATCTCATTACTTCTCATCACCTGCATTGAGGAGAACATTGCTTAATTAATAGTCTTAGTAGGGTTTTGATGAATCTTTTTTTTGTTCTTTCTGAGAATTATATGAAATTTAGTTGTGTGTATATGACACTTGTTCAAAGCTTGTGTTTCCAAATAAGATTTTAATGGTTGTGCAAGTATTCATATACAAACCACCAAAAGCTCAAGATTTAGAGGCTGGTTAGATTACTTTTTTTTTTTTTTAAAGCTTGTGAAAGATCATGAACTTTAAAGCTCTTTTCGCGAAAGATATTGTTTTCTGACTTTTTTTTGTTTGATTAAAGCTTAATATTGGAAACAAATATATATATATATATATATATATATATACTGAAGCAAACTTAAATGGCCAAATATTATAATACTGCCTCTAATTGTACTGTTGAGAAAAAGATTATTGTAAGTATGGAAAGTTTTTACATAACGGTCAATCACTCCATCACATAATTGTACTTGATTATTTTAAATAACCAGTTCTGACTTTAAAGATGATATATTTTAAGGAATGGTGGATCACATGCACACTAAATAAATCAAATAGGTTGTAGTATGTAAGTATGTAACCGTTGATAAATCAAATTAAAAGGGGACATATTTTCTTCGAATAACAAACAAATTATATCTATTAAAAATGTTTGAAACAGTACTCCTCATTTTTTTTGTTTGATGAAACTTTAAGACAAATCATATCTAACTTATTGCATATATAGATTGTCAAGCACATGTTACTCTCTGTTATTAGGAAGATATAATTATGATACTAACAATAATGCAAATGAAAGACGTGCCCCGACTTTACAATAACTGACTTTTTCTTATAACTTCCCTAATCATACATAAATACATGCGATTTATACTTAATAATTAATTATTTTGGATCAAACATGTAATTATTTTTCAACCAATTGGTTTTATCTTATTGAAAGAATCGAAGTTTTACCAAAAAAAAAAAGAATCGAAGCTTCCACTGTGGTATAGTGTAGATAACAAATGTTGGTCTTAAATAAATTCATCCAACTTTATGTTATTGTAGAATCAGTGATGACGACGACTGAACTATTGTTGTTAAGTTCTGGTGTTCTAACGGAGAAATCCTGTTACCAATATATAAATTAAAAGGGCTATTTAAGACATATATACAACTTGAGCTAAATGTTATCCTGATCTTTTGATTCTACATAGTAAGAACACAAAGAAACGTCTGTCAAAAAAAAATAAAGAACACAAAGAAACAATGCATGTTCAATGTTTTCTCATTTTCATTACTCCAAGCTTACTATTACACAAGAAGGGCCCTCTTAAAGATTTTAATTATAATATTAAAAATAGATTTAATAGTAATTTTGACCAAAAAATAATTCTTAGACATTATTTGAGAAGTGATTCACTCTATATCATCACCACATTGATCTTGAATTTTTTTATGAAATGTTATAATAACAGTGATAACATGGATTAAAGTTAATTGTGACATGTACATTTACATTAAATATATAATTTATAGTTTTAATAAGAATTTTAGAATATGATAATAACTCATAAATCAACATTAACATAATAATAATGGAAACATAAATGTAATAATATTTTATAATTTTTGAAATATTATTTAATTATAATTTTATAATTTTATTACTAAAACAAATCTTCAAAATTTATGCAGTTTTTTTAAAATAGTAATTTCTAATCTTATTACCATTAATTTTTAATATCTACAAATTCTAAAAATATTATTTTTTACATTTTGATAATTATATACTAACGTATTTTATTTTAATTTTATAAAATTTTATTTAATATATTTTAATATAATAGATATGTAAAAAAATCTTTCTAGTATTACAATTTTCAATACATATATAGATCATTGAAAATAAAAATTTAAAATTAAATCTTGTAAGAAAATAATAAAATCTAAAATTTATATAATTTTATTTTAAATAAATTTTAAATTTTAAACTTTTATTTCAGCACAGGAAAAAGCCTAGTTGAAGGATGCCGCCGAAAAGAATGGAACGCTGCTTCGCTCTGCTGGATGCGTCGGATCCCGTATAACAAGCGAGCTTTTTACCCTCAAATTCAAACATGTGAGCGCAAAATGCTATCCTGCTCTATTGTTACGTAGCAATAGAAGCCCGCTCATGCTGCTTCGGCGGCGCTTTTTCGCCTTCTCTTCGTTCTGGACAGGAGCGAGAAGCCACTCGACTAAAAGGTACTGACTTAACTCGACTAAAAGGAGAGGAGCGCTAGTGGACACGGGGAGGGAAAGAAGACTGGAACCGTGCATCTTTGCTTAGCATGGTTCGACAAAAGAGGTGGAAAATGGACCGAGAAAATAATGCTTTGTGAACCCAATTGCTTTGACAAAAATATATGAAGAATCAGTGCTATTGAGGAACATTTTATAGAAAGAAAAGAAAAAGAAGCAATAGTAAAGGAGGGCTTTCCCAGTGCATGAAGGGAGGGTGAAGCAGGGTAAGTCATAAGAATCCGCTTTCTTACAAAGACCTCCTGCTATGCTAACGAGGGGTCTTAAGCAAACAAAGTACCAAGAACTTTGGATATTATCCGTTTTTCTATTATATCCCATTTTATCCTTCCGCTTTAGGATTAGCCCAGCTTTTTCGAAACGGACGGAAGGCCTAACTAGAAGCTATTTGGCGCCTTCCCCTCGATGAATACTTGGAAATGTGTCTTGCATCGTAAGCTGTCAGAAGAAAGTAAGACTTAGAAAGAAGACAGTAAGTAAGAGAACTACGATTTACTTGATTCCCAAAGTGGTACGTAGGCAGCCAAGGACGAATCCTTATCCAGTTCTTTGCTAGTAAGTGAGGAAAAGATATCAAACTTTTTTTTGAAAAAAGTTCGTAGTTAATCTACCTCGGACGTACCCATGGCGTGTGGGGTTCGCGTGGGGAACCGAGTAACCAAAGTCACGATCAGTCTAAGGTTGAAATCTGGATGGTCTTTTTGCCAGACGCGCTGGTTCGAGTCCAGCTCGTGACAAAAGGCTACCCTTTCTCTTAAGAGAATCTCGATATCCTCAAAAATGAGAAATGGAAAGCAGCTTCACATCACAAGTGAGGAAGCCACCGGTGACCGGCTCAATGATCGTATACGCTCAATAGAATATGTACGCGCGGGCGAAAGAATTAATGCTGCTTATGCCCGCCCCCGAGGATCACCAAGCAGTTGTATCTATTTCCGAGGCGGTCAGTCCCATCCCGCTGAGGATGAAAAAAGGAAGTGCATGGATTGTTTCTTCGAAGTTGTAGGGAGGGAGTTCTCCCGCGTGAGCAAAGTTGGAGAACGAGTTCCCGGCTCCTGTTGCTCTGTTGCTTGTCCTGTCATTCTGTGCAAGGGCGTAAGCCCGTAAATAACCCCCTCTTCTGTTGTTTATATTGTCATGAAGGTATTAGTTAAGTGAGCGAAGCGGAGGAACCCCTGCTGATACATGGGCTGTGTTTGCTTGTGCGTGCATTCCTGCCATGATAGAATCCCTCTTCTTTGTTCTTATTGGGAATGGTTTGTCAGCGAGAAGTTAGGAGTTGGGGCATCTGCCTGATTCCTATGGCTAGCTGTGCTTTCCCGTTTAGCAAGTGAAGCTAGGGCCCGCCCACTCCTGCTGCTGGCTGTTTCGGTATAGAATAGCTCTTCCTACTGTTGTTTACTGGGAATGAGTTGCATGAGGAGTCCCGGTAAGAGAGCGAAGCGTTGCTCCTGAGGTGTGATGTGCATCTATCCCTGAAGTTGTGACTGGTGTATCCTTCTGATGTGTGGAGGGAACCATTGCTGCCCCCCCTCGCACTTGTAGCTGAAGTAGGCCCGCTAGTTCCGTAGGCGAAGTACTATTTGTTTGTGCGTTTATTGGAGGAAGTATCTAGAAGTCCCCAAGGTTTCTTCTAGTCTTCTCCTCCCTCCCGACCGTTGCGTTTGCCGTGTCTGCTTTCCTTTGTCTTTCCTTTCGCTAATCCCTCTAGGTCTGCTCATCAGACAACTATCTATTTCTTTGTGTCGTCTGGGAACATTGTTGGATGAGCAAGGAACGGAGTTGTGCGAGCCGAGTTCCTGTTGTGTTAAGCATGAGACTGTCCGAGGAACGGAGTGGTCTCTCCGAATGTTGAGCAAGTGCAGCTCTTCCCCTTCGTTCCTTTGCTGACCAACTAGCAAATACTCCGCAGGCTCACCAAACAATTGTTGTTTAATGGGAATTGTTGTTCATGAGCAAGCCAGGCGTTCCTCTCCTATTAGTCGAGTAATTGGCGTTCCTCGGGGTTGACGTCGTCGTTAAGGTTCAGAGTTGGAGTGATGTCATGAACTTCCATTCCCGGGGAAGAGGCTATAAGGCTATCTGGGGAATAAGATCGGTTGGCAACTAATAATTATCTTATCTTTCTTTCCCACCTCAACAGAATAAGCCGAAACCAGGGAAAGGGCATACCAAGATCGGATCGCATAAAAGGATTGGAAATGCTGCTCCGAGCGAAGGTAGCCGGCTAATTAGAATAGGAATACTCGGACTCGGCGAAAAGGGTTAGGAGGAACCCCTTTTCTTCCGCTAGGTAAGTTGGGAAGTCCAACATAAGGCGGGTCAATTACATCGAACCTCAATTCCATCGAGCCTTGCTCGAGGAACGCCTATGGTTGATAGTGAACAGCAGATATGCTACATCAAGCACTCACTTTCTGTCTATTGGCCTTAGAACACTCCTTTTTATGTTGTTTTCAATGAAGGGGAAGTGATTCCTGAGTTCCTTCGCACAGGGTTTGAATTGAATTAAGTAAGTTTTGTCTACATCTTCTCTTCAATTACACCAGGAAAGAAAGCAGATACTGATGCTGAATGCACTTAACAAATCCCATGTCTGAATGCCTTAAACTTCGATTCAAAAGAAAGCAGAACTAGACTGCCAACGATCTGACGATAGAGAGTCTTCACCTTGTGGACCTGCTTTCGCCTAATGGTAATCTTTGTCTTTCCTTCTGTCTTTCGGGGATGTGATTGGGAAAAGAGCCATTGGAAGGTGACTAAAAGACCAGAAACAGGGGCTACCCGAGCTAATGATAGAGGCAAGAACACTTTCCGGCCAGGCCTGACTATAACCAACCTTACAGATCCCACTCAACCTTTTACACCGATGTATCGTACTCTCTCGACCAGGTCATCATAAGAAAATACTGCTAAATCTTTCCAAAGTTATAGAAGGAGGGAAGGCGCGCTACAACTAAATAACAGCCAGCTGAAAAATGCTAGCTAGTTAGGCTAGCGCGCAATGGCTTTCTCTGCTCTGATAGGGGCTTGCTTCTTCAAGCTCTGCCCAACCTATACAAGGTGCTGCTCGCTTTCTCTCAGCCACTAGTGGCTTATGTGGTGGTCGACATTCCTACGCGCTCCTCCTTGCCCCCCTACTTCAGAATCCAAAGGTCAACTTTGGATGTTGTCGTGACGCTTTGGTTACGAAGGTTACCGGGGTCTAGGTTTATGGATGGAGTCAGTCAGCGAAAGTCCTCAATCAATATCAACAAGATGTCGTGACCGCTTAGACTTGGTGGATTTTGTCAGAAAAGAAAGTTGGTTTCGGGGGTTCATTGATTAGTACACCTCTGGTGCTGGTAAGGTCGGAACCGTGGTCGTCCGTCTCCGGTTTGCCGGCCGATAAGATCTCTGAGATTGATCAGACAGCTGGGTTGGTTTGGCTATTCCTTTCTATTGAAAAGGAGTCAGCTGTCTGCGCGAGTCACCTTCTTTTAGGCTCCGCTGAACGACACGGCATTCTCGTTCAAATATAGGCCGGCCGTACTTGTGATGGTTCCCAAGGATCCAATATGACCACTTAGGTCTACGTTGCCGCGATATTTTTCTATGGAAGCGGGCGGGCTGTTGTTAGAAGTTCGGCCCGGTTTTTTTTGGTGTCGTAGGGGAGGGATTGACCTTTCTAACGCATATTCAGTCGTACCGGCATGGCCCCACTGATTTGTTTTCGATCGGAGCATCAAGCAGCGCAACCCGGTTCTACTTGACTAAGCCCCGTGCTCGTCCAAGGAGGGAGTTTGCTTTACCCAACTTCTTTTTTGATAACAAGGCAGAAACCTCCGACCCGACATTCAAAAGTTTCGAATGAAGAATGAAGAGTGCCCTGCCCCAGCAAGCACCTACTCAATTCTAAATAAAAAAGCGTGACTTTACTAAACAAGCAAGAAAAGGATCTCTCTATTACTTTGAGAAGAGAATCGTTGGTTTGACCGACGGAAAGCATGGGAGAAAGAAAGATGCACAAACAGACGAAAAGAAAGAAGAGAATGAGTCACAAGATAAAATGAAAATGAGTTCTCACTCTTATCATTTTCATAACACTGATTGACGATGGCCCGAATCCGAATCTCACCTCAGATGTTCATCTGGCCCTCGTTCTCATTCTTTGTGTTATCACGGGCCCGCTTTAAGAACTTCTTTTTATTTATAAAATCGGTAATCTCCCCATTGGGGTCGTTTTCCCTTCTGGTCTGGCCTTCTCATTGTTCCCAATTCGGTTTATTAGCTCTTCCACACATTACCGGTGGCGAAGGCACTCCCCTTATGGGCGGAAATTGCAGCCCCTCTTTCGCTTGGTCAATTAGGGAGCCAATCAGTTCGGCTAACTCCATTTTGATCTTTCTTACTTCTTCATATTTTTTTTTAGATTAAACTATTCCTGTTGTTCTGGGCAGGTCGAGACGCGGTCGCTTCGAAGAGCTGGCACCGCTTCCATCGCCTCCGACGGAATGAGAACAGCCATCCATAAAAGACATGAAAAAAGAATATAATGGTACAACAATGAAAGCGGCTGCCCAAGTCAGGCTCAACTCCATAAGGGGGCGCTTCATCAACAAGAGAAGGATATTTAGAAAGGCTAGCATAAGAAAAGAAAAAATGAGCTTTCTTATTTATTTTCGCAGAAACATGAGTTGGCTTTTACAGTATCTATAGAATGTAAGAATCATTTTATGCGAGGAATTCTTCGTTGGTGGTAAGTTAGCCGTGAATGGACTCTAACTCTAATGGCTGAGCTAGGTATAGATGCTTACCAACCTCAACATCCCGTGCAATTGAGATTTTTACGTTCCATATAGTTTGAGGAGACACAAGGTTCTAGAGGACCATATCAAAAGAAGAAATTCAGATAAAATCTATCATCGGCTTGGCTTGCTTCCTAGGGGTTTGGGGAAGTTTTGGAAGTTGTGAAGGTCCTCTAAGGTAACTCTAGGGCTCGGGGTCCAGGCCAAGCGGAGGTCAACAGAAGGTCAACTCGCTTCAGAAGGCTGGAGGTAACCTAAGATTCCTAAATGCAGGGGTCTCATGCATTCCAAGTAGCTGAAAAGTGGCAACTTGGATGTTTGAAAGACCCGTCGGGTTCGCTCGGAGACTAACTCACTCGTCTCGTTCATGTATTTACTCGCAGCATTCGCAGCAAACTCGCAGGCAGGAGAGACCTTGAGTCCAGGCTCAGGAATCGACTGGTTCCGAGCGGACTCGGGCAGCTGCTGCTTGGATTATCGTAGAATAAGAGGAGCCGTCTTAGGAAAGGAAATGACTCAACTTCAAAAAAAAAGACAGATGCCGCCTACCTACTCGTGCTCGTAGCTCGATCGGAGGTCAAGAGCCGTGGTCCGGCGGAAAAACGGAAGTCGTCCGTATCAAGTAATACGTGAATTGCTCAGTAGTGCTTCGCCACTACCGTAGCTGGCGGAAATAGCTTAATGGTAGAGCATAGCCTTGCCAAGGCTAAGGTTGAGGGTTCAAGTCCCTCCTTCCGCTCCTGGTGTTCGAACTAGTCATTAATGGTCGGCTTCATTGGTATCCTTTCGGTATGCCTTGCGAACATTTTCATTTTTAGCGCCTTCTCTTCTTTAGAGAAGCCAAACTCGAACGGATAGAGCAGATGGTCCAACTACATAACTTTTTCTTTTTTATTCTTTTTATGGTCGTGCCTTGTGGCACGGCAGCACCCGTACTATTGAAATGGTTCGTCAGTAGAGATGTTCCCACGGGTGCCCCTTTTTCCAATGGTACTATAATTCCTATTCCTATCTCTTCATTCCCTCTTTTGGTCTATCTACATTCCAGGAAAATCATACGCTCCATGGACGGAGCAAAAAGTGGAGTCTTGGTCAGAGCAAGTCGCCCTATTCTATTACCAGACATAATTGGGAGAAGCTCATCCGAAACTAGAGCTAGAAAGGCCTTATTTTTTTTCGTTCCCGTTCTTCATTTCCGTCTTCTCGAATCCAAGGGGGACTTCTCATATTTAGAATCTTTCTGCGGTGTGCTCTGTTTACTATTCTTTCGTACTTTCCTCTTTTTAGCACGCGATAGGTCAGCGAAGCGTGAGCGGGCGCGGAGAAGGAAAGGCCAAACACTTCGGCCGAACGGGAATGAGCAACGACGAAATGACAAGATGAGGTGCTCCGGGCACCCCCATTTAGATTTAGAAAGAAGGGTCGAAGGTTTTGGGCCTCTAGCTTTCCCCGTCCCCCCTGAGTTGGGTGGTGCTTGTGTGGGGGGCGTGCCACCAGAAATCGGGCTTGAAGCTCTCGCCTTACCAAGGAGCCGACAGCTGATGGCTATGGCTGTTGGTCACGACTACTACCAAAAGGTTCCAATGAAGATGAATATTTCACATGGAGGAGTGTGCATCTGTATGTTGGGTGTTCTTCTGTCGTGCGACCCGGCGGCTTATGTGCGACCTGTGGCCCACGCCTCCTATTTGTTCAGGGCGGGCGGCGTGAACTCTGATTCGATCCGGGTATTCAATCCCGCCGCTGAGATGCTCAGTTGACTCCTTAACCTTGATAGGAAGATGGCTTATTCAAAAATTCGTGCATAAGGGTAAGGAACTTTGGATGAACTAATGCGAATGGGTGTAAGCTTCGCTGCTCGGAAACACCCAGTGCTGACCACACTGAGAGACACGAAAGCGCGGGTAACGCTAGTTGGCGAAGTGGCGTTAAGCATCCCTAGCGGTACGAAAAGAGAGGTCGTGATGATATCATCTACGTCCGTACCGCTCCTCGTGGAGTAGATCCCGCATCCAACCAAGTCTTTGACCAGGGAACGGGATAATTCCCACTACCGCTGGCAGGCCAGCCGGGCCATGAGCGCGGTGGGAACGGGCTTCCCAAAAAGCCAGCCCCGGGCCGGGGTCAGCATAGAATG
>CAJHQQ010005112.1:0-20390 GCA_905132885.1 Moricandia moricandioides | reverse complement strand
CTCTCTTTCTTAGTTTCGAGTATCTCTCTCTCTCTCTCTCTCGAGTTTACTTCCTTTCTCTCTGGTCCTTCACTCTGTTCTTCATTTTCTAACATGGAGGTTCAAGGAATCAGATCAGGTTCCTTGGTTGTAAGCTAAACCTCTTTCCCTTGAGTAAAGCTTGTGTCTTTATGTCTGGTTGTGTTGAGTGGTGTGTTTAGTATCTTAGGGACAGTTTAAAGTTGCTAGAGTTGTTGAACCTAGTTTCTGTCCCAGTATACTTAATAATTGTTTAAATTTTTTCTGGTTGTGTGTGGTCTGTTCTAGGAGTTTACTAGCATGGTTATGTCTAGTTAATGTCCTAGTTTAATTATTTGTGAATTGTTTTGTTCTTGGGACAGGTTCAAGTGCTAGAGTTGTTGAACCTAGTTTCTGTCCCATAATACAAAAAACTGTGTGTGTGGTTCTGTTTTGAATTGTTTCTAAGCTTGCTAGCATTGTCATGACTAGTTATTGCTTTAGATAAATTGTTTGTGTTCAGAATTGTCTAGGCGAGTTGTCTAGAACCTGGTTTGAGTCTTGTGGCATTGCTAGAGGTCTAGGAGAGTTTCCTGGTCATGTAATGCATCTATATGTTGGCTCTATGTCTTGTTTTGCATCCATAGGTTGTTCCTGGTCCTGTGATGCATTCTTAAACTGGTTAAGGTGATTAGATGAGTTATCTAGTCTCTGTTTTTGACATTTAATCATAGTGTTGCTTAAATGGTCATTAAAATTTGCCTAAATACCTTGTTATTGATGAGTTATCATACATGTGCATTTAGAGAGTTGGTTGCTTGGATTTGAACTGAATGAGTTGTTTAGATTCAGTCCTTTGCATCTTGTTTAACATGATGGATCAGACTTGGTGAGTTATCAAGGTCTTGTCATACTGTGTGGTCTAATTCTTGCTAGAGTTTGAGTGATGTTTCAGGTACACAAGAGGTGCTCTCTGTCCACCACCAATCCAAGACAAAGAAGAAGACATTCCCCATGAAGTTCAGAGCCTACACATGATGTATATTCCTGACCATGGAGAGATAGCTTGTGTGTAGAACCGGTTGAATTAAGCGCAGCCTGTTTGGGTGTTGAGCTCCTGGTTCATGAGACACACAAGGAAGACCATCACCTAAGTCATGAGGAGACCGGTGGTCCAAAGGCAATGGAGCAGAGATCAAAGGTGGATCAGTTGGCTTAAGCGCAGGTGTTGGAACTGTTGTGCTCCTGGTTCAAGCTCAGTACTGCCCACTTCCAAGCTTGGTCCTTCACCTATTCTCTCTGGATCAAGCTTGAGGAGGGTATTGGTGTGCAATTCTGAGGATCCAAGTCGTCCAGTGTCTCTTGGCAAGAAGTGGAGTTCACTCTTGCATCATTCCTCACCAGCCGGATCAAAGAAGCTATCATGAACTCATTGCAACCTTGCAAGCTTGGACCTTCACCTATTCTCGGTTCCAAGCTTGAGGGGGAGTGTGAATGAGCTTCCTATGATCTGAGAGATGTCTTACCAAGTGGGGACTCAAGTGGAGTTCACTCCCTACCATAATGATGAAAGGGAAGCACCTTAAACTCATCTCAAAACATTCATTGTTGTTCTTATGATTAAAATGTTATTGAGATTATTGTGATTAGTGCATTACCTTGAGAACTGATGCACCTGTGGGATATTGTATCAGGTACCTTACTTGAGACTCAATGAAGCAAAGAACCGGTCCATCCTTACCTATCAAGATGGCGAGTAGTCAGAAGAGAGGGGGAGACACAAACCGGGGTCTAAGAAGAGTCCAAGGTGTTGGTGTGTGCAAGTGATGGAGTCCACGCTTGCACCACAAGTTAGGCCACGATCCAGAGCCTAAGGACTCCACCATGATAAATCTGAAGTTCCTTAGGCTCACTGGCCAATCCCTAGGCTTTGGAGAACTCTACTCTTTTCCTTGGTTGGTTTTATCCCTAAGGAGGGTTTTCTGGCCAAGGTTTTTAATGAGGGAGCTTCTTCAAGGTTCCAAGCTTGTCCAAGGATCTCCTATGGTCAAGCTTGAGGGGGAGTGTTGGAATAATAAAAGATAGAGAAGAAGAAGCAAGCTGGATTAAGGTTCAAACTAGGACAGCAAAGTGAGAAGATTTGAATCTGTCTACTATTCATCCAAAACCTAACCAGACTTGACTTGCAAGGCAATGAATGAGTGGGGAAGACATTATGGACGTGGCTAATGCTCCAGAAGTCAAGGCAATTCAGTTTGAATGCAATTGGAACTAGCTGGTCTGATTTAGACAAGAAAGAGAGCAAGTGGTGCATAAGAAGGACTGACCTGTCACTATCACACCAAGCTGTGTGTGCCTCTTCCTCCAGTCACTTTCTCACCATTCTGGACGTGCCCAGCCTGTCCCAGCCAGCCTGCCCCTTCTGATTTCCCCACAATATTATTGTTTATCCATTCCCTACACAAGTAATTGTTTATTAGCTAGCTTGTTGTGTAGTTGGGCTATATATTAGCCTCTCTTGTAATCAAAACAAATTAAGCTGAAAGTGGGGAGTTCCCCTTTCTTCTTCACCATTCTCCTGTCTCATTAATCTCTCTATTCTCTGGTTACTTACTCTCTTACACGAAATCTCTCACAATAATCTCATACTCCTCCTAAATCTCTCTTATTCTCCAATACTCTACACTGCAGTCTCTTTAAATCTCACTTGTCTCTCTGATTCTCTTTCTCTTACATCATTCTATACTCTGTTTCTACATCACTCACACACCATAATCTGTCTATTCTCACAAGTATGATGTATCAAATAGCTTCAATGTCACTGACTTGGCTCCTTTTGTTGTAGATGGACCTGATTTGAGGACAAATCCTTTTCAAGAGGGAGGGGATGATGTGATCATGGACCGGATCACTAAGGAGGACAAGAAGAATCTAGATGAGCCACATGAAGCCACAATGCATCAACCACTTGATGAGGATGCTCTAGCCATTCCTGAAGGTCCCATGACTCGTTCCAGAGTCAAGAAGCTTAAGGAGAATGTTGTTGGATTACTCACTTCACATCCACAACAAGAAGGTCTTGGACAAGGTTTGATCCGAGATGTCTTGATCACCATTCAAGCCATCTCTACACCAAACTGAGTTAGTGTCTAGGCAAGACATGGGGTGCGTGCTCTTTTCCTTGCTTTTGGTTTTGTCCCACGAGGTTTTCAGGAGGAAGGTTTTTAACGAGGCCACAACTTGTCTACATATCACCTAAGTGCTATTCTCGGTCCAAGACTAATAGAAGTTGCATTTTATTTCATTTTAAACTTATAGACTATAGTTTTAGTTCTTTCCTTTTTGATTCATGTCGAAACCCTAGAGGATTTGTCTCTGGTTTCTTATTTAAAGGGTTCTCTACACCCTTTTGTAATCATCCAACCTTTTCATTACAAGTTCATTCATCTTTTACGGCTCTCTCTCTCTCTAAAAGAAGTGTGCCGAGTTCTGGTGTGTCATATCCAGAGTCTAAGGGTGTTTAGTTTGGTGTGTCATATCCAAATCATTCATCTAGGAGTATCAAGAGATCATTCATCCCTCTAGTGTCACCATTCAATCCACACGCCTTGAAGAACTTGAGTCTCTGATTCGTTCTTGCAAGGATCTATCCATTCCCATCAACCAAAGAGCATCCTAGGTGTGATTTTTAGTAATTTAGTGAGTGTTTAAATGAGATTAAGAAAGAGTTTGTTGCTGGAAATGTGAAGAATAGTAAGAACAGGAGAGAGAGAGAGGGATTTCGTGAGTGAGAGAGAGAGAAGGAGAGAATATGATTTCCTTGCATAAAATGGTTCCTGGTTACATGCTTTAAATAAGCTAAATCAGTAGACATAAAGTACAACACGAAATTATAAATAAAGCTTCTGGTCTTCTGATCACAAAGGGACAAAGGCTCTTCCAGCCATGGTGAAAGTGACAGGTCCTTGGAGATTCAAACTTAACCCCAACATGTGATCTTTTCTTGTAACCTTCCCAACGTCTTTCTTCCATGTTTCTGACCAGAATAACAATATAATAAGACTTCTTGGGCATCTTGGTCAAGGCAGATCACTTGCTTGCTGCCTAGGTTAGGTCAAGTTCGAATGTGACCTAAACTGTACAAACCGTCACTTTCTTGATCAATCCGGATTACCTTATCTTTGTGTCTTCATCTCTAAGCTTTATTTCTATTATTCATCTCAACACTCCCCCTCAAGCTTGACCATGTGGAACAAGTCAAGCTTGGAAGCCATGAAGCATTCCCTCATTAAAACCTCAGCTAGTAAAAACCGCATGGGACAAAAACCACACCAAGGGAAAAAGAGTAGAACACTTCATGGCAAGAGGATCAGTGACATGTGAGATCTATGAGTCCAAGCTTTGGATGAATGAACTCACAGACTTTGGTGCTAGCAGCCTTGGTAAAGATGTCAGCTAGCTGGTCTTCACTTCTGGTATAGCAAGGCAAGATGACTTTCTGCTCCACGGCTTGCCTCACCTTATGACAATCCACCTCAATGTGTTTAGTTCTCTCATGGAACACATTGTTGGAAGCTATGTGTATTGCAGCCTGGTTATCACAGTGCATGGTGATGGGTGTGGTAGTCTCAATTCCCAAGTCCTTAAGCAACCCTTTAATCCAAATCAGTTCACTTGTGAGCTTTCTCATGGCTCTATACTCTGCCTCAGCACTTGAACATGAGACCACCTTCTGCTTCTTGCTCTTCCATGTTACTAAATTACCTCCAATGAAAGTACAATAGCCGGTTGTAGACCTCCTATCTATCCTATCTCCAGCCCAATCAGCATCACAATAACCAACTATCTCAGTACTCTTGTTGCAACCCATCCAAACTCCTTGTCCTGGTGCTTCTCTTAAGTACCTCAGAATTCTTTCAACCATGTTCCAATGATGTATCTTGGGGGCTTGCATATGTTGGCTTACTTGGTTGACTGCAAAGCACACATCTGGTCTTGTGATAGTGAGATATATGAGTTTTCCCACCATTCTCCTATAGTGCTTCACATCTTCATAAGCCTTGTCTTCATACTCCCCCTCACGCATTACTTTGTATCCCTCCTCTAGAGGTGTTTTAGCAGCTCTACCACCAAGGTCTCCAGCTTCCTTTAATACATCAAGGGTGTATTTCCTTTGGGACAGAAACAGTCCCTCCTTGGATCTACACATCTCAATTCCAAGAAAATATTTGAGCTCTCCCAAATCCTTGATATCAAATGTTGCCTTGAGGAATGCTTTGGTGGAGCTGATCCCCTCTTTATCACTGCCTGTGATGATGATATCATCCACATAGATGAGAATCACAATGATCCCTTGCTGGCTGGTGAGTGTAAACAAAGTGTGATCAGCTTCAGATTTCACAAACCCTCTTCCATTAAGGGTTGTGCTCAGTTTGTGATACCAGGCTCTTGGAGATTGCTTCAGGCCATAGATTGCCTTCCTCAGTCTCAATACATTACCAGGTTTGACCATGTTTTCCATCCCTGGTGGAGGCCGCATGTATACTTCATCTTCTAGCTCTCCTTGTAAGAATGCATTCTTGACATCCATTTGCCAAAGATCCCATTCCAAATTCACAGCAAGAGAAAGCAAAATCCTTATGGTGTGAAGCTTTGCCACTGGTGCAAAGGTTTCAAGATAGTCCTCACCATATACTTGAGTGTAGCCTCTTGCTACCAGCCTGGTCTTCTTCCTCTCAGGTTTCCCATTGGCTAAGTACTTAATTGTGAACAACAGCATGCTTGTTACTGCCTTCTTGCCTTTGGGAAGTTCAGTTTCAAACCAGGTTCCATTTTTCTCCATAGCACCCATCTCATCTCTTACTGAATCTCTCCATTCCTTAATTGCCATAGTGATGTGATCATGGACCGGATCACTAAGGAGGACAATGAGGAGAGTCTAGATGAGCCACATGAAGCCACAATGCATCAACCACGTGATGAGGATGCTCTAGCCATTCCTGAAGGTCCCATGACTCGTTCCAGAGTCAAGAAGCTTAAGGAGAATGTTGTTGGATTACTCACTTCACATCCACAACAACAAAGTCTTGGACAAGGTCTGATCCGAGATGTCTTGATCACCATTCAAGCCATCTCTACATCAAGCTGAGTTAGTGTCTAGGCAAGACATGGGGTGTGTGCTCTTTTCCTTGCTTTTGGTTTTGTCCCACGAGGTTTTCCAGGAGGGAGGTTTTTAACGAGGCCACAACTTGTCTACACATCACCTAAGTGCTATTCTCGGTCCAAGACTACATGAAGTTCCATTTTTATTTCATTCTAAACTTATGTTAAACTTAGACTATAGTTTTCTTTCTTTCCTTTTTTGGTTTATGGTCGAAACCCTAGAGAGTATGTTCTCTGGTTTCCTATTTAAAGGGTGCCTTATACCCTATTGTAATCATCCAATCTTTTATATTCGAGTTACATTCATCTTTGCGGCTCTCTCTCTCTCTAAAGAAGTGTGCCGAGTTCTGGTGTGTTATATCCAGAGTTAAGGGTGCTTAGTTTGGTGTGTAATATCCAAACCATTCATCTAGGAGTATCAAGAGTTCATTCATCCCTCTTGTGTCACCATCCGATCCACACGCCTTGAAGGACTTGAGTCTTTTGATTCGTTCTTGCAAGGATTATCCCTTTCCCATCAACCAAAGAGCATCCTAGGGACGCATCAGGTGGTATCAGAGCAACTTTGGTTGGGAAGTACTCGTTCTCTCTTTGTTTTTGTTTCTTGTGGATTTCTTGTTTACCTTTGTTAATCGCATCCGTGTAGCATCTTTTGTTTCTTGTTTGTTTTCTTGTTTCAATCCGTGTGCAATCTATATCATCCTGAAAAAGCATTAGAACTCATCTAACTAGGGCTGCTCATGATTGCATAAGAGTTTAGACAAGAATTATAGGACTTTCCTTATTTGAAATTTTCGGAAACCCTAGAGAGATAAAGAACCCTAGCCGCATGCATCATCTTGTTGAACACTTTGTGCATTAGTTTAGCTTGTCTATCACCTTGAACACGAGCATATTGAGGCTATTAGGGTGCTAGAAAACCTTAGGAGTGATTAGGAAAAAGCTTAGAAGTGTTTCCTTTTTGCTTGAATCTTTTTCCTTTTTGCTTGAATCGATTTCCTTTTTCTAGCCGATTTCCTTTTCACTTTTGCCTTGCTTTAACTTGTTTAACATCTTGAACACGAGCATACTAGGATTGTTAAGTTGCTAGAACACCTTAGAAAAGTTTAGGAAAAGGTTTAAGAAGTTTTTCCATTGTGCTAGATCATTTCCTTTTTGCTTGAATCTTTTTCCTTTTTCTAGCCGATTTCCTTTTTACTTGTTGTCTTGCATTACAAGCTTGTTTCTTTTCCTTTTTGCTTGTTTTCTTTTTTCCTTTTTGCTTGTCTTGTTCCCTAGAAACCTTTTACTGGTTAGTTTGGTTACCTTTGCGTGCAGGAAGCATGGAAGCCGAGTCTTAAGAAGAAGCTTCACTCGCTAGGAAGGACAAGTATCTCATGGAGGCTATGTCGGCTCAACTTAACCAAAACATGGTAGCAACCATGACCGAGATGATGAGGACCAACCTCAATGACATCAGGAGAGAGCTTAGAGAAGACATCAGGAGAGCTACTAGTCAAGCACCAAACCGAGAGACTAGAAGAGAAAGAGAGAGGAGAGAGGAGAGACCTCATGCAACTCGCCAAGAACATTATGGTTATAAGGAGACTGACAATGAGTCTGAGCACCTCAGTTCATCCTCAAGAAGACATAGGCGTGTCCACAAGAGAAGGATGAACCAGGGAGATGAGCTTGCTGGTTTGAAGATCAAGATACCCCCATTCCATGGCAAAGCTGAGTGGGAGAAGAAGATTGAAAGCCTTGATGGAAAGGAACCAGTCTCTAAGCCATCTAAAGAAGATAAACAATTCTGTTTATTCAGTGAAGAGGTTAAGGAGGCATTGTTACAAGTAATGATGGGTGTGGAGAAGCAAATCAAACGGACCAACACAGCACGTCCATCCATTGAAACACAGCATCAAGAACTAGAACCGGTTGCGCCTACCCAAGAAGATCAAGACAAAGTAACCTCACATATCTTTCATAAAGAAGAGCAGCCTGTTCAGAACGTCATGGTCCCTTTAACACAACACATAGTAGCAGAGAAGACACCCAAGGAACCTCAGAGAGCTCATAGAATGAATCATCTAATTGTCTTTGATCCATGTGATTTCCAAAGGACCTTATTAGGTACTTTTCTGTTCACTCCTTTTGTTTGGTACAAGAAAGGGGAAGTGGAACTATCAAGACACGACTTGGACATGAGACATGTTGTATTTGAGCCTGGAGGAGAGGTCTTGCATCAGAAGAACAAGATCAAACAGGTTAAGAAGAGTTCAGCTGCACCAACATTGGATTTTGTAGATTTCTCATCCTTTGAAGATAAGGGGTTGCACGTCTCAGCTCAGCAAGAGTTTCACTATGAAACCAACTGGAGAATGAAGCCAAATCAGTCACGGATCCAACAAGCCAGACAACACAGAGAATGGCCTTCTGATCATCAAGATATTGCTAGTTTTGCAAAACATGCCGGTTTGGATCTTTCCCAAGAGGAACTTATGTCTGATTGTGCTGGAAGGTCACAGACCTACTCGTGGAGACCTGGAGAATATTTCCACAAGATTATCACCCTTGGAGAGTGCTCTGTTCGTGCTAGAACAAGTTGGGGTCATAAGGAGTTTGAAGTTGATCAAAAGGACTTGCATCTTGACCATATCAAGATATGGAAGCCACCAGATATGCAGCAACTTCAGTACCAATGCAAAGATTATCAAAATGTAATTGGAGATGAAGAAGTCACTAGAGTCAATGGTGAAGTGATTACTGGAGCAGGAGAAGAACTCATGTTTCCTTCTCAAATCAAAGAGAAACCACCAGAGGAACTTAGTCTACAACAATCTCCAAAGAAACCAACCCGGGGTAACTATCTAAACTCAAAGAAAAACATGAAACCTGATTTGCTTGCTGTGAGTACAGGTCAAACTGTTTTGAGATCTACCATTTTGGAAAAGAGAAGCTATGATAATGATCAGAGTATCAAGAATGGGTTGTTGGCTAAGTTGATGATGCAACCACCAAACCTTGGAAACTGTCTAGCCGCCAGCCTTGACATAGGGACAGTCCGAGGGTCATATCTCAACAACCACAAGGAGTTAACCATCAAACTCGACTGCCATGGAAACTTAACTCATCAGGGGCACACGTCGAATTGGAATCAAGTCAAAACCTTCTCAGATGAAAGAGTTATGGGTTCTACAAATCGGGTGATCCTGTATTGGCTATCTTTGAATTTTTCTGAGTTTAAAACATCTCAATCCTATATATGGCGACCAGGTGAGCATGCTAAGGTAAGTGATCATGTTTTCAAGAGTTCTTTTATCAATTACACAGATATGATGCACTTGTTTTTGTCAAAAGAGCCATGTGCAGATTATGATGAAGCTTGGAAGCATACAAGAAGAAAGAACAAGCATGTGGAAGACAAGCGGTTCAAGCCACCTGATTTGGATCAGGATAAGCACCAGGAAGTCACTAGCTTCATCCTCATCAAAGAAGCACCACCAGAAGCAGCACACAAGCCAAAACCGAGCAAAAACCAATTTGGGATAAGATTATTACTCTTTGATAAACTTTCATGTGCTAACTTGCTTTGTTTCAACATGTCAGGTTTAAGTAATGAATCAGGAACTAAATGGATTAGTGCCTTCTACATATCCAAACCAGTCAGCAACAATGCCTATCAAAGAGGCTTGCAAGGTAAGTGTAATCTGATTTTAAACTTCAATGTTACTGACTTGGTCCCCTCTATTGTAGGTAAAACCGATTTGAGGACAAATCTTTTTGAAGAGGGAGGGGATGATGTGATCCTGGAAAGCACCAAAGAATGGAAGCATGAACCTGAACCTGAAGAGCTTGAGGATGCATTGCATATAGCTAACTTGTTCTTTAAGGAGGTTGTACGTTTGCATGGCATGCCTAGAACCATAGTTTCTGATAGGGACACTAAGTTTCTTAGTTACTTTTGGAAGACACTTTGGTCTAAGTTAGGCACTAAGCTTTTGTTCTCTACTACATGTCATCCACAAACTGATGGGCAAACTGAGGTAGTTAATAGGACATTAGGGACACTCCTGCGTGCATTCATTAGAAAGAACTTAAGAACATGGGAAGAATACTTACCACATTGTGAATTTGCATACAATCATGCTATGCATTCTGCTTCTAAGTATTCACCGTTTGAGATTGTTTATGGGTTCAATCCCACCTCTCCTTTGGATCTAATGCCTTTACCTGAGTGTGAAAGGACAAGTCTAGATGGCAAGAAGAAAGCCGAGTTGGTTCAACAGATTCATGAGAAGGCTAGACAAAACATTGAGCAGAAGACCAAGCTTTATGAGAAGCAAGCAAACAAGGGGAGACGTGTGAGGACCTTTGAAGTTGGTGACCAAGTTTGGTTGCACCTAAGGAAGGATAGGTTCCCCAACGAGAGGAAGTCCAAGCTGATGCCAAGGGTTGATGGACCCTTTGAGATCATCCACAAGATCAATGACAATGCCTACAAGCTTGATCTCCAAGGTAAGTACGATGTATCAAATAGCTTCAATGTCACTGATTTGGCTCCTTTTGTTGTAGATGGACCTGATTTGAGGACAAATCCTTTTCAAGAGGGAGGGGATGATGTGATCATGGACCGGATCACCAAGGAAGACAATGGGGAGAGTTTAGATGAGCAACATGAAGCCACCATGCATCAACCATTTGATGAAGATGCTCTAACCATCCATGAAGGTCCCATGACTCGTTCCAGAGTCAAGAAGCTTAATGAGAATGTTGTTGGATTACTCACTTCACATCCACAACAAAAAGGTCTTGGACAAGGTTTGATCCGAGATGTCTTGATCACCATTCAAGCCATCTCTACACCAAACTGAGGTAGTGTCTAGGCAGACATGGAGTGCGTGCTCTTTTCCTTGCTTTTGGTTTTGTCCCACGAGGTTTTCTAGAAGGAAGGTTTTTAACGAGGCCACAACATGTCTACAAATCACCTAAATGCTACACTCGGTCCCAAGACTAATAGAAGTACATGTTATTTCATTTTAAACTTTAGACTATAGTTTTTATGTCTTTCCTTTTTTGGTTCTCTGTCGAAAACCCTAGGCATGTCTCGGGTTTTCTTATTTAAAGGGTGCCTTATACCCTATTGTAATCATCCAATCTTTTATATTCGAGTTACATTCATCTTTGCGGCTCTCTCTCTCTCTAAAAGAAGTGTGCCGAGTTCTGGTGTGTCATATCCAGAGTTAAGGGTGCTTAGTTTGGTGTGTAATATCCAAACCATTCATCTAGGAGTATCAAGAGTTCATTCATCCCTCTTGTGTCACCATCCGATCCACACGCCTTGAAGGACTTGAGTCTTTTGATTCGTTCTTGCAAGGATTATCCCTTTCCATCAACCAAAGAGCATCCTAGGGACGCATCAGATCATGGACCGGATCACTAAGGAGAACAAGGAGGAGAGTCTAGATGAGCCACATGAAGCCACAATGCATCAACCACGTGATGAGGATGCTCTAGCCATTCCTGAAGGTCCCATGACTCGTTCCAGAGTCAAGAAGCTTAAGGAGAATGTTGATGGATTACTCACTTCACATCCACAACAACAAAGTCTTGGACAAGGTCTGATCCGAGATGTCTTGATCACCATTCAAGCCATCTCTACATCAAGCTGAGTTAGTGTCTAGGCAAGACATGGGGTGTGTGCTCTTTTCCTTGCTTTTGGTTTTGTCCCACGAGGTTTTCCAGGAGGGAGGTTTTTAACGAGGCCACAACTTGTCTACACATCACCTAAGTGCTATTCTCGGTCCAAGACTACATGAAGTTCCATTTTTATTTTATTCTAAACTTATGTTAAACTTAGACTATAGTTTTCTTTCTTTCCTTTTTTGGTTTATGGTCGAAACCCTAGAGAGTATGTTCTCTGGTTTCCTATTTAAAGGGTTCTCTACACCCTCTTGTAATCATCCAGTCTTTTATTAAACAAGTTACATTCATTCTTGTCGGCTCTCTCTCTCTAGAAGGTGTCGAGTTCTGGTGTGTAATATCCAGAGACCTAAGGGTGTCTAATTTGGTGTGTCATATCCAAGTTATTCATCTAGGAGTATCAAGAGATCATCCATCCCTCTTGTGTCACCATTCAATCCACACGCCTTGAAGGACTTGAGTCTCTGATTCGTTCTTGCAAGGATCTATCCATTCCCATCAACCAAAGAGCATCAAGGACGAAACCAATCAGTGCTCTTGGAGGAGGACAAAGAGCAAAGGATCTGACAGCTTCTAGATGTGAATCATGGACCGGATCACTAAGGAGAACAAGGAGAAGTCTAAGATGAGCCACATGAAGCCACAATGCATCAAACAACCTGGTGAGGATGCTCTAGCCATTCCTGAAGGTCCCATGACTCGTTCCAGAGTCAAAGAAGCTTAAGGAGAATGTTGTTGGATTACTCACTTCACATCCACAACAAGAAAGTCTTGGACAAGGTCTGATCCGAGATGTCTTGATCACCATTCAAGCCATCTCTACATCAAGCTGAGTTAGTGTCTAGGCAAGACATGGGGTGTGTGCTCTTTTCCTTGCTTTTGGTTTTGTCCCACGAGGTTTTCCAGGAGGAAGGTTTTTAACGAGGCCACAACTTGTCTACACATCACCTAAGTCCTATCTCGGTCCAAGACTACATGAAGTTCCATTTTTATTTCATTCATTTAAAACTTAGCTTATAGTTTTACTTTTCTTTCCTTTTTTTGGTTCATTGTCGAAACCCTAGAGGCATGTCTCTGGTTTCTTATTTAAAGAGGTCTCAACACCCTCTTGTAATCATCCAGTATTTTAATAAACAAGTTACCTTCATTCTTGTCGGCTCTCTCTCTCTAGAAGGTGTCGAGTTCTGGTGTGTAATATCCAGAGACCTAAGGGTGTCTAATTTGGTGTGTCATATCCAAGTTATTCATCTAGGAGTATCAAGAGATCATCCATCCCTCTTGTGTCACCATTCAATCCACACGCCTTGAAGGACTTGAGTCTCTGATTCGTTCTTGCAAGGATCTATCCATTCCCATCAACCAAAGAGCATCCTAGGGACGCATCAATAGCTCCAACCAAGATTGCCATCTTGATTTCTTCTGTCTCCCCGGACCACGCTTTACGTCTGGAGGAAAGCATTCTCGTTCCTCAATATGTTGTGACACGATAGGATATATATTCTCTGAGTATCATGCATACAAATAATTCTTTGAGTACACTGGATATACAAGTGTGGAGATATGCAAACCAACATGTGTTCCAGCAGCTATAGCATGAGAGCAAGGTATTTTCTCCACTGCATAGACACCACAATCACACTTTGCATGTTCCAAATCAACCACACAGTCCATTTTGCCACCTTTCACAAAGAATCGCCATCCATCAATTGGTTGGACCGTCATCGTATCCGCTATCTCTGTTCGAACAACAAGCAAGTATTCAACACCCCGGCTATGTTGAGTTGTGAGACTCAAAGCATCTTGTTTCCTTTTCCAATACCATTTTCCTAACTTCTCCCTTATGAACTCCAGCAGGAACGGAATCGGAAATCCTCTTGCTCGCTTCAGTGCGGAATTAATAGATTCATCGATGTTGCTTGTTTTTATGTTGTACATGTTCCCCTTACAATAAACCCTTGACCATAGGCTGGCGTCGGCATTCTCCAAATACGTTGCAAGTTCCGGGTTTGCACTCCGTATCTCAGCCATGTACCGGTCAAAATCGTAAACCGTGTGTGCATAAGCAGCCCCTTTCACCAAGTGCAAGAGATGTTTCCCTTTAAACTTTTTGACAATGTTATCTTGAAGGTGATAATAACATATTCCTCGGGTTGCCCAAGGAAACACCTTATCACACGCACTTTTAATGGCCGCGTGCCGGTCGGAGACTATCACCAGAGGCTTGTCATGAGATATACAATTAGCCAATTTTGTGAAAAACCATTCCCAAGAAGGATCATCTTCAGCATCCACGATCCCAAAAGCCAATGGGAATATCTGAAAATTCCCATCTTGTGCGGCTGCAACTAACATAACACCTCCATACTTTCCACTTAGGTGAGTTCCATCCACCACAATGACCCTTCTCTAATACTTAAAACCTTTGATAGAAGCTCCAAATGAGAGAAATAGATACTTAAATCTTTTCATAGAATCAAGTTCTATAGCCGTGATAGAATCAGGATTTGGAATGGAGATTTGCTCGAGATATGATGGCAGACGCGAATACCCTTCTTCTGCTGATCCTCTCACCAATGTTTGTGCATATAACAGTGCTCTGTATGAAGTGGTGTAATCAAGCGCCATGCCAAACATGTTCCTCATTGCATCAGTGATATGCTGCGGAGTTATCCCATCAATGATTCCAACACGATCAATGAAAAGACTACCAACATACTTCGAAGTACAGTGTCTCCGCTGAGCGATTCGGTCTCCCACTGAGCATAAATGTTTTTCCACATACTTTGTTACCCAAAACGTGTTTGTCCCATGTTTCACACTCGCTCTGATCTTCCATCCACAACCGCTAACCCGACATGTTGCCACAAGGAGAGTTTTCGTTGATTTGTATATTCTGAAAGAAAACCTACCCCTCACTGCTGCCAACCGCAGCTCTGAAAGCAGTGCATCCTTGCTAACAAAACTCTGGTTGACATAGATACTAGTACCATCCGATTTTCCTCCTTCAATAGCATTTGTCTTACCATATGTCTTTTCGATTTCTTCAAAACAAATATTATCATCATCTTCCTCGTCCTCATCTTGAACCTTTCCATAAAGACTGTAATCCCCACCATTCTGATCCGTTTCACAAACAATAGAGTTATCAGCATCCTCCTCCCCATTTTCCTCCTCCCCATCTTGATTTTCATCTTCAACAAACTCATTATCACCAACATCTTCAAAACATTCATCAGCTTCATCATTATCACCAACATCTTCTTCCCATTCACCAGCTTCATCATTATCACCAACATCTTCAAACCATTCACCAGCTTCTTCCCTTTTCTCTGAAACCGTTTCCACCTTGCTGCGGCTTGATACACAAAGACATACTCTATGCGTTTTGAGTATCTCGAGCAAGTTTCGAACTTGTCTATCACTTGTAACATGAATGGGAGGAATGCCTGGAGCCATCATCGTTTCTGCTGGTAATGAGTAGCTAATCTCCACAGTCACTGTTCTCATGTCCAGGTTATAATCTTCTTGAGCCATTGCAACAAGTTCAGCATGTGTTGAATCTTCATTCAATAAAAACAATCTTGATCCTTTGAGATCATCAACCACAAAATCCCAACGGAAATCTTTCAACAACCATTCTCCATACACTGCATGTAACTGATGAATCATCTGCAAATATTCAAAATAAAACACATTAGTAAACATAGAGAAAATGAAGAAGTTCACTAAACATTGCCGCAGACGACATAGAAGTAAGTCGTCCAGAAGACTTAAAGGTAAGTCGTCTAAAGAGGTCACTTTTGCAATTGAAAATTAAATGGGATGGCTTAATTCTAAGTCGTCCGGCTTTGTTTGTTAAAAAAAAAAACTCCAGACGACTTATATATAAGTTGTCTACGAAAAAGGGCTAGTTTTGCATTTGACCGAATCGTGTCAGATCTTTGACTATTGCTGGACGACTTATAATTCAGTCGTCTCTGAGAAAGTTAAAATTTCAATATTTTATTCAAACTAGACGACTTAAACGTAAGTCGTCCTAGGTTAGTTTTGTAATTGAAAAATAAAACTTGAAATTTAACTTTCTCCAGACGACTTAATTGAAAGTCGTCCAACCAGACGACTTAATTTAAGGTCGTCCGGGTGAAGCAAGGTTTGACCAGAAAACTTGGGAAAATTTCTGGACGACTTTGCTTTCCCGGACGACTTGAAATTAAGTCGTCTGGCTGGACGACTTTCAATTAAGCCGTCTGGTGAAAGTTAAATTTCAAGTTTTATTTTTCAATTACAAAACTAACCTAGGACGACTTACGTTTAAGTCGTCTAGTTTGAATAAAATATTGAAATTTTAACTTTCTCAGAGACGACTGAATTATAAGTCGTCCAGCAATAGTCAAAGATCTGACACGATTCGGTCAAATGCAAAACTAGCCCTTTTTCGTAGACAACTTATATATAAGTCGTCTGGAGTTTTTTTTTAACAAAAAAGTCGGACGACTTAGATTAAGTCTTTCGTTTTGACCAGAATACTTATCAGTAAGTCTTCTACATACAGATGACTTAAGAGTAAGTCTTCTACGCGAACAGATCTTGAAAAAAAATCAAATTTGTACCTTAAACTAGGTGAGATGACTTCGTTTGCACACAGGGTCTTCTCCAACCACCCAAAACCTCAAACGAAAGCAACCGTAAGTCAAAACGAAAGAAATATGGCTCTGTCAACCATAAAATATTTTGAATCAAAAGCTTGAGTTTTTTGGATGAATATGTAGAGAAAGTGAAAGAAATGTTGTTTTTAATTCATAACAGGTCGTACAACGTTGTTGAACTATTCATTAAAGGGCATTAAAAGCTCCAAACAGGTAGTACAAGGTTGTTGAACTATTCATGGTAGTGGCAATATTGTAAATACTTGAAGATGATGAGGTTGAGACAGTAAAGAAGCCATTTTCGAAAAACCAAAAAAAAAAAAGTTAATAGCATTTTCATAGATAAAATGCAGGTGTGGGGTGAAAATCTCAAAAAAAAAAGTCAAACAGAAAATGTTAGTTTTCTGTTTGACTCCAAGTTTTGAGTTACTTTTACAAAAAGCAAAAAATTGTTATCAAATCTTTATTATTCAAAATCATTAATTTCATATATTTATTAATAATATTAAGTAATTTCATTACTTTTATTTAAGAAAAGAATGGAAAATATTGAATGTTGAGTTCTCCAATATAGCTATTTGGAAAAGAAAAAGTCTGTTTAAACATCAGTCATAACGTAAATTGTCAGAATATCATTAAATCTATTCAGAAACAAAAAAGGCAACATAGAGAGAAGGAAACAATAGCGCCTAGGCAGTCTTTGCCAAAGAACTCAAAAGCAAATCATAGATATCTCTCTGATGCTACTGTTTAAAACACTAAGGATGATTTCCCTAGTAGTTTGAATAAAAGGAACCTCCGCAAGAATATCTGATGTCTGATTTTTTCTGGAATATCAGAGGTTTCAACAAGCAAACAAAGCAGACGGTTGTCAAAAATTGGATAAAGAAATGCAAATTTCAGTTTGGTTGCCTGATAGAGACTAGAGTTAAGGGAAACAGAGCTCTGGGTATTATCTCCTCTGTTTTTCCGGGTTGGTCGTCTATTTCAAACTATGAGCATGGGAGGCTGGATCGAATTTGGGTAGTCTGGAATTCTACTATTAGAGTTACCCCTTGTTACAAGTCTAGGCAGCTAGTTACTTGCTCAATTCTGTTGGAAGGAAGAGCTGAAGAGGAGTTATGCTCATTTGTATATGCTTCAAATACTCATGAGGATAGAATGGAGTTGTGGGAGGATCTGAAATTTCATCATGATTCGCCCATGTTCAAAAATAAACCATGGTTGGTGCTTGGCGATTTTAATGAAACACTGGATACTGAGGAGCACTCTGTGGAGGGTCACGTGGTTTCTGAGGGAATGCGAGAGTTCCAGAAGGTAGTTCATCACTGTTCCTTAGTGGATATGGCTTACCAAGGTCCACGAATTACTTGGTGAAATAAAAGAGACGTTGATCTGATTTGTAAGAAACTGGACCGCACATTGATGAATGACATTTGGTATCAACACTTTCCTCAATCTTACTGTGTGTTTGAGCCAGGTGGTTGCTCTGATCATCTACGATGTCGAATCACGTTTCATACTGAGGAAAGAGCTCCTAGGCGCCCTTTTAAATATACAAATGCCCTAGCGGATATGACAGATTTCTACCCATGTTGAGAGAGTTCTGGAATGAATCCGATCCATTGTTCAACTCGGCCTCTGCTTTATTCAGGCTATCCAAAAAGCTGAAGGATCTAAAGCCGTTGCTGAGAACACTAAGCAAGAGGAATATGGGTGATATCGCGAGGAAAACAAAAGAGGCTTGGACTCAGCTCTGCGAATGTCAATCCACGACTCTTTCATCTCTATCATCAGAGGCTATGAAGGATGAAACACGAGCATATGAGAGGTGGATGTTCTTATCAAACTTGGAAGAAACAATTATCAGTCACAGAGCTAAGATGAGGTGGCTACAGGTGGGGGACGGTAACAATAAACAATTCTATCAGGCCATTCAAACACGGGCAGTTAGAAATGCTATAAATGAGATCCAACGGAGTGATGGTACCATAGCTGCTACCAAGGATGAGATAAAGCAGGAAGCCGTGGCTTATTTCAGTAATTTTTTAAATGAAACACCAGTAGACTATGTAGGGATTTCTGAGCTGGAACTACATGACCTCTTGTGTTTTCAGTGTGGGGATACTGACCAAATAGGGTTGATTCAGCCAATTACCGAAGGGGAGATAAAACATGTGTTGTTTGCCATGGCGGGAAATAAATCTCCAGGGCCTGATGGTTATACGTGTGAGTTCTACAAATCAGGATGTAAGGTATTAGGGAAAGATTTTGTTGTTGCTATTCAGTCTTTCTTCGACAAAGGGTTTTTACCAAAATGAATCAACTCTACCATCGTCTCCCTTATTCCTAAGAAAGAACAAGCAGTCCACATGAAGGATTACCGTCCTATCTCGTGTTGTAATGTGTTATATAAGGTGATCTCAGAGATATTGGCAAATAGGCTGAAGAAAATTCTCCCAAAGTTTATCTCTTCAAACCAGTCAGCCTTTGTTAAAGATCGAGTTTTCATGGAGTATGTGTTAATGGCATCCGAACGGGTCAGGAATTATCACAAGGATAAGTTCTCACCTCGGTGTGCAGTAAAGATTGATATATCTAAGGCGTTTGACTCAGTACAATGGCCTTTTATTTTATCAACACTCAAGGCGATTAAGGTGCCTGATCGTTTTGTGTTGTGGATAAAAATGTGTATTGAGCTTGCCTCTTTTTCGGTTCAGATCAATGGTGAATTAGCCAGCTATTTTCAGAGTAGTAGAGGTCTGCGTCAAGGTTGTTCGCTATTTCCCTATCTACTCGTTATCAGTATGCAAGTCCTATCAAAGTTGTTAGATAAGGCTGCAAAGGAGACGAAGATTGGTTATCATCCCTATTGTTAGGATATGGAAATCACACATCTATGTTTTGCTGACCACATGCTAGTGTTTTCAGACGGGAAAAAAGTATTCTGTACATGGCATCTTAAAGGTTTTTGACAAATTCGCTAGCTACTCAGGTTTGAAGATTAGCCTCGAGAAATCAACAATATTCATTGCAGGTGTGGGGGAGGAGGATAGAGCACACATTCTCACACATTTTCCCTTCGGATCTGGAACACTCCCGGTGCGGTACTTGGGCCTCCCGTTGTTAACCAAGCGTATGTCTGTGAATGATTACAACCCTCTGAGTTCGTAAGCGTCTCACCTCTTGGATTTCTCGACACCTCTCACTTGCCGGAAAACTCCAGTTGGTAGCTTCAGTAATTCATAGCTTGGTAAACTTTTGGATGTCAGTCTTCCGATTGCCCAAGCAATGCATTAAGGAGATAGATCAGTGTTGTTCTGCATTCATATGGTCTGGGCCAGAACTGAACTCCAAAAAAGCCAAAGTTGCCTGGTCAGATGTGTGTAAACCAAAGGAGGAGGGTGTTCTGGGTCTTCGTTCACTGGAAAAGATGAACAAGGTAAGCACTCTAAAACTTGTCTGGAAAATTATTTCTTCAGATTCATTATGGGTCAGCTGGATTCGAAGATATTTGATTCGAAAAGGATCCCTTTGGAACGTAAAAAAAAAGTTCAGTAGGATCATGGCTTTGGAAAAAGATTCTGAAATATAGGGAGATGGCACATGCTCTTACAAAGGTGAAAGTTGGAAGTGGTGCCACTGTTTCTTTTTGGTTCGATAATTGGTCTTCTCTAGGGCGGCTCATTGAATTAACAGGCACCCGAGGCTGTATTGACGTAGGGATACAGATTGGTGACACTGTGGAGATGGCAGTACAGAAATACAAATGCAGAAGACATCGGGTTGACTCTCTGCTTCAGATTGAAGGTGAGATTCTGAAGCTTAGAGCACAAGGGTTGTCAACTACGGATGACATTTGGTTGTGGAAGGGACCCAATTATGAGCTGAAACCAACTTTCAGCA
>CAJHQQ010005111.1:0-20396 GCA_905132885.1 Moricandia moricandioides | reverse complement strand
AAGAGCATCCTAGGGACGCATCAGTATCAAGATGTAAGAAGCTTTATTTTGACTCATAAATCAGTGGATAATCACCCTGAAGTTGAATCAATATCATTGGAGTTATGATGAAGAAGTTATCCCACTTTTAACCGAAGTGATTCCAGTTTGCCCTGTTTGGAGATTTGGCAATTTTCTTCTTGATACTAATAAAACATAATGAATCACGATGTAAGAATCTTGGATCTGGACTCATAAAATCAGTGTCGAATCACCCTGAAGTTGAATCAAGATCATAGGAGTTATGATGAAGAAGTTATCCCACTTTTACCGAAGTGATTCTAGTTTGCCATGGTTTGGAAGATTTGGGCAAATTTATTCTTGATACTAATAAAACCAGAATAAATCCCACGGTGTTAAGAAGATTGATCTTGCGACTCATTTAATCAGTGTAGGAATCCACCCTGGAGTTGAATCAATATCTTTGGATTATGATGAAGAAGTTTCCCCTACTATTAACTGCAAGTGATTCTAGTTTACCCTGTTTGGAGATTTGGCCAATTTTCATTCTTGAGTTCTAATCAAACCAGACTGAATCAAATGTAAGAAGGCTTTATTTGGGACTCATAAATCGGTGGATATTCACCCTGAATTTGAATCAATATCATAGGAGTTATGATGAAGGTGTTAGTCCACTTTTAAACCGAAGTGATTCCAGTTTACCCTGTTTGGAGATTTGGCAATTTCTTCTTGATTCTAATCAAACCAGAATGTATCAAGATGTTAAAGAAAGCTTATTTTGACTCATAAATCAGTGGATGAATCACCCTGAAGTGAATCAATATCATGGAGTTATGATGAAGAAGTTATCTCACTTTTAACCGAAGTGATTCCAGTTTGCCCTGTTTGGAGAGTTGATAATTTCTTCTTGATACTAATAAAACCATAATGAATCAAGATATAAGAATATTTATCTGGACTCATAAATCAGTGTAGAAGCACCCTGAAGTTCAATCAAGAGCATAGAAGTTATGATGAAGAAGTTATCCCACTTTTAACCGAAGTGATTCCAGTTTACCCTGTTGGAGATTTGGCAATTTCTTCTTGATACAAATAAAACCAGAATGAATCACGATGTAAGAATCTTGATTGGACTCATAAATCAGTTTAGAATCACCCTGAAGTTGATCAAGATCATAGGAGTTATGATGAAGAAGTTATCCACTTTTTACAGAAGTGACTCCAGTTTACCCTGTTTGGAGATTGGGCAATTTCTTCTTGATCTAATCAACCAGAATGAATCAAGATGTAAAAGCTTTATTTGAACTCGTAAATCAGTGGATAATCACCCTGGAATTTGAATCAATATCCATAGGAGTTATGATGAAGATGTTATTCCACTTTTAACCGAAGTAATTCCAGTTTACCCTGTTTGGAAGATTTGGGAATTTCTTCTTGATTCTAGTCAAACCAGAAGGAATCAAGATGTAAGAATCTTTATTTGGACTCATAAATCAGTGTAGAATCACCCTGAAGTTGAATCAAGATCATAGGAGTTATGATGAAGAAGTTATCCCACTTTTAACCGAAGTGACTCCAGTTTACCCGGTTTGGCGATTTGGCAATTTCTTCTTTGATTCTAATCAAACCAGAATGAATTCAAGATGTAAGAAGCTTAATTTGGAATCATAAATCAGTTGATAATCACCCTGAAGTTAAATCAATATCATTGGAGTTATGATGAAGAAGTTATCCCACTTATAACCGAAGTGATTTCAATTTATCTTGTTTGGAGATTTGGCAATTTCTTCTTGATTCTAATCAAACCCAGAATGAATCAAGATGTAAGAATCTTGATTTGTACTCATAAATCAGTGTAGAATAATCCTGACGTTGAATCAAGATCATAGGAGTTATGATGAAGAAGTTGTCCCACTTTTAATTGAAGTGACTCTAGTTTACCCTTTTTGGAGATTTGGCAATTTCTTCTTGATTCTAATCAAACCAGAATGAATCAAGATGTAAGAAGATTTATTTGGAATCATAAATCAGTGGATAATCACCCTGAAGTTAAATCAATATCATTGGAGTTATGATGAAGAAGTTATCCCACTTTTAACCGAAGTGATTCCAATTTATCCTGTTTGGAGATTTGGCAATTTCTTCTTGATTCTAATCAAACCAGAATGAATCAAGATGTAAGAATCTTGATTTGTACTCATAAATCAGTGTAGAATAATCCTGACGTTGAATCAAGATCATAGGAGTTATGATGAAGAAGTTGTCCCACTTTTAATTGAAGTGACTCTAGTTTACCCTGTTTGGAGATTTGGCAATTTCTTCTTGATTCTAATCAAACCAGAATGAATCAAGATGTAAGAAGATTTATTTGGAATCATAAATCAGTGGATAATCACCCTGAAGTTAAATCAATATCATTGGAGTTATGATGAAGAAGTTATCCCACTTTTAACCGAAGTGATTCCAATTTATCCTGTTTGGAGATTTGGCAATTTCTTCTTGATTCTAATCAAACCAGAATGAATCAAGATGTAAGAATCTTGATTTGTACTCATAAATCAGTGTAGAATAATCCTGACGTTGAATCAAGATCATAGGAGTTATGATGAAGAAGTTGTCCCACTTTTAATTGAAGTGACTCTAGTTTACCCTGTTTGGAGATTTGGCAATTTCTTCTTGATTCTAATCAAACCAGAATGAATCAAGATGTAAGAAGATTTATTTGGAATAATAAATCAGTGGATAATCACCCTGAATTTAAATCAATATCAATGGAGTTATGATGAAGAAGTTATCGCACTTTTAACCAAAGTGGTTTCAGTTTGCCCTGTTTGGAGAGTTGTCAATTTCTTCTTGATACTAATAAAACCAGAATGCATCACGATGTAAGAAGCTTTATTTGGACTCATCAATCAGTGTAGAATCACCCTGAAGTTGAATCAAGATCATAGGAGTTATGATGAAGAAGTTATCCCACTTTTACCGAAGTGACTCCAGTTTACCCTGTTTGGAGATTTGGCAATTTCTTCTTGATTCTAATCAAACCAGAATGAATCAAGATGTAAGAAGCTTTATTTGGACTCATAAATCGGTGGATAATCACCCTGAATTTGAATCAATATCATAGGAGTTATGATGAAGATGTTAGTCCACTTTTAACCGAAGTGATTCCAGTTTACCCTGTTTGGAGATTTGGCAATTTCTTCTTGTTTCTAATCAAAACAGAATGTATCAAGATGTAAGAAGCTTTATTTTGACTCATAAATCAGTTGATAATCACCCTGAAGTTGAATCAATATCATTGGAGTTATGATGAAGAAGTTATCCCACTTTTAACCGAAGTGATTCTAGTTTGCCCTGTTTGGAGAGTTGGCAATTTCTTCTTGATACTAATAAAACCAGAATGAATCACGATGTAAGAAGCTTGATTTGGACTCATTAATCAGTGTAGAATCACCCTGAAGTTGAATCAAGATCATAGGAGTTATGATGAAGATGTTATCCCACTTTTAACCAAAGTGACTCCAGTTTACCCTGTTTGGAGATTTGGCAATTTCTTCTTGATTCTAATCAAACCAGAATGAATCAAGATGTAAGAAGCTTTATTTGGACTCATAAATCAGTGGATAATCACCCTGAATTTGAATCAATATCATAGGAGTTATGATGAAGATGTTATTCCACTTTTAACCGAAGTGATTCCAGTTTACCCTTTTTGGAGATTTGGCAATTTATTCTTGATTCTAATCAAACCAAAATGTATCATGATGTAAGAAGCTTTATTTTGACTCATAAATCAGTGGATAATCACCCTGAAGTTGAATCAATATCATTGGAGTTATGATGAAGAAGTTATCCCACTTTTAACCGAAGTGATTCCAGTTTGCTCTGTTTGGATAGTTGGGAATTTCTTCTTGATACTAATAAAACCAGAATGAATCACGATGTAAGAAGCTTTATTTGGACTCATAAATCAGTGGATAATCACCCTGAAGTTAAATCAATATCATTGGAGTTATGATGAAGAAGTTATCCCACTTTTAACCGAAGTGATTTCAGTTTGCCCTGTTTGGAGAGTTGGCAATTTCTTCTTGATACTAATAAAACCAGAATGAATCACAAATTAAGAAGCTTAATTTGGACTCATAAATCAGTGTAGAATCACCCTGAAGTTGAATCAAGATCATAGGAGTTCTGATGAAGAAGTTATCCCACTTTTAACCGAAGTGACTCCAGTTTACCCTGTTTGGAGATTTGACAATTTCTTCGTGATTCTAATCAAACCAGAATGAATCAAGATGTAAGAAGCTTTATTTGGACTTATAGATCAGTGGATAATCACCCTGAATTTGAATCAATATCATAGGAGTTATGATGAAGATGTTATTCCACTTTTAACCGAAGTGATTCCAGTTTACCCTTTTTGGAGATTTGGCAATTTCTTCTTGATTCTTATCAAACCAGAATGTATCAAGATGTAAGAAGCTTTATTTTGACTCATAAATCAGTGGATAATCACCCTGAAGTTTGATGTGATCATGGACCGGATCACTAAGGAGAACAAGGAGAGTCTAGATGAGCCACATGAAGCCACATTGCACCAACAGCCTGGTGATGATGCTCTAGCCCTTCCTGAAGGTCCCATGACTCGTTCCAGAGTCAAGAAGCTTAAAGAGAATGTTGTTGGATTACTCACTTCACATCCACAACAAGAAAGTCTTGGACAAGGTCTGCTCCGAGATGTCTTGATCACCATTCAAGCCATCTCTACATCAAGCTGAGTTAGTGTCTAGGCAAGACATGGGGTGTGTGCTCTTTTCGTTGCTTTTGGTTTTGTCCCACGAGGTTTTCCGGAGGAAGGTTTTTAAGGAGGCCACAACTTGTCTTCACATCACTTAGGCCCTATCTCGGTCCAAGGCTAAAGAAGTTTACATTTTATTTCATTTTAAAGCTTATGTTAAACTTAAACTATAGTTTCCTTTTTGCTTATTTCTGAAACCCTAGAGAGCATGTTCTCTGGTTTCTCCTTATTTAAATGGGTCTCTAAACCCTATTGTACTCATCCATCTTTTAATCAACAAGTTATCTTTCTCCTTGACGGCTCTCTCTCTAGAAAGTGTGTCGAGTTCTGGTGTGTAGTATCCAGAGACCTAAGGGTGTCTAAATTGGTGTGTCATATCCGATTTGTTCATCTAGGAGTATCAAGAGATCTTCCATCCCTCTTGTGTCACCATTCAATCCACAAACCTTGAAGAACTTGAGTCACTGATTCGTTCTTGCAAGGATCTATCCATTCCCATCAACCAGAGAGCATCCTAGGGACGCATCAAGTGGTATCAGAGCAACTTTGGTTGGGAAGTACTCGTTTTCTCTCTTGTTTCTTTTTGTTTCATCCGTGTTTCATCTCTATCACCTTGAATAAGCAGTAGAACTAATCTGTTTAGGGCTGCTCGAGTTTCATAAGAGATTAGACAAGGTTCTTAAACTTTCCTTTTTTGGCTTTGCGGAAGCCCTAGAGAGAGAAACCCTAGCCGCATCACTTTGCCTTTGTAGATCACTTTGTTTCATCTGTTTAACTTGTTAATCACCTTGAACACGAGTAGATTAAGGTTGTTAGGGTGCTAGAAAACCTTAGAGAAGAATAGAAAAAGTTTAGAGGTTTTTCCTTTTTGCTTGGTAGGCAGAAACCCTTTCCTTTTACCTAGCCGATTTTCTCCTTTTTGCTTTTGTCTTGCAAAACAAGCTTGATTTCTTTTTCCTTTTTGCTTATCTTGTTACCTAGAAACCTTTTACTGGTTATTTTGTTTACCTTTGTGCAGGAAGCATGGGATCCGAGTCTGAAGATGAAGCTGCACTCGTCAGGAAGAACAAGCTTCTCATGGAGGCTATGTCGGCTCAACTCAACCAGAACATGGTGGCAACCATGACCGAGATGATGAGGACCAACCTCAATGACATCCGGAGAGAGCTCAGAGAAGACATCAGGAGAGCTACTAGTCAAGTGCCAAACCGAGAGACTAGGAGAGAAGAGAGACCTCATGCAACTCGCCAAGAGCATGATGGTTATGAGGAGACTGACAATGAGTATGAACACCTCAGTTCATCCTCAAGGCTAAGCCAAAGAAGACATAGGCGTGTCCAAGAGAGAAGGATGAACCAGGGAGATGAGCTTGCTGGTTTGAAGATCAAGATACCCCCATTCCATGGCAAAGCTGATCCGGATGCCTACCTTGAGTGGGAGAAGAAGATTGAGTTAGTCTTTCAGTGTAAGCAGTACACAAACCACAAGAAGATTCAGATTGCTGCCACTGAGTTCTATGACTATGCTCTAAGTTGGTGGGATCAGTACATCACAACTCGTAGGAGGAATGGAGAGGAACCAGTTGAGACTTGGACCGAGATGAAGTCTATCATGCGCAAGAGGTTTGTTCCAAGTCATTACCACAGAGACTTGCACCACCGGCTCAGGAAACTTACCCAAGGATCAAGATCAGTGGAGGAGTATTACCAGGAGATGGAGTTACTCATGCTAAGGGCTAGCATATCAGAAGATAGAGAAGCAACCATGTCAAGGTTCCTATGTGGTTTAAACCGAGAGATACAAGACAATGTTGAGATGCAACATTATGTGGAGCTTGAAGAGATGCTACACAAGGCTATTCTTGTGGAGCAACAGCTCAAGAGGAAGGGACATTCACGCAACCACTATGGCTCTAACCGGTTCCACAACACCAAGGAAGAGAAGTCACCTTATCCTAAGGAGTCTAAACCGTTCCAGAAGGATCACAAGTCCTATCCAAGAGAAGAGACCAAACCAAGCAGTGCTCTTGACAAGGGCAAAGGCAAGGTTGAGGCTTCTAGTTCCAGAGCTCGTGATGTCAAGTGTTTCCAAGTGCCAAGGAAGAAGGTCATTATGCCAATGAATGTACCAACAAGAGAGTCATGATCTTTGCTGGAAGATGGAGAATATGCCTCAGAAGATGACAACACCGAGTCTTGACCAAGGTAGAGTCACTGAAAGAAAGAACATGAAGAAGGACCAGTCTAGGGGAAGCTTTTAGTAGCAAGAAGGCTTCTAGCTTGATCATGGCAAAGGACCAAGCATGCAACCTTTAAGAGTTGGCAATGATGTGAATCATGGACCGGAGTCACTGAAGAGCAAGGAGGCGTCTAGATTGAGCCACATGAAGCCCCAAGCAAACCACTGGTGAGGATGCCTCAGCATTCCTGAAGCTGAGGATGAACTCAGAGTGATTATCGTCGACGACTAGGAGACAAGAAGTCTATGAAAATGAGCAATTGACAAATTGGATGTGTTGCCATCCTGAAGGTCACATGCTCGTAGAGTCAGAGCTTAGAAGTTGTTGGATACTCATTCACACCAACAAGAAGGTCTTGGACAAGGTTTGATCCGAGATGTCTTGATCACCATTCAAGCCATCTCTACACCAAACTGAGTTAGTGTCTAGGCAAGACATGGGGTGCGTGCTCTTTTCCTTGCTTTTGGTTTTGTCCCACGAGGTTTTCCAGGAGGAAGGTTTTTAACGAGGCCACAACTTGTCTACACATCACCTAAGTGCTATTCTCGGTCCAAGACTAGAGAAGTTGCATTTTATTTCATTTTAAACTTATAGACTATAGTTTTAGTTCTTTCCTTTTTTGGTTCATGTCGAAACCCTAGAGGATTTGTCTCTGGTTTCTTATTTAAAGGGTTCTCTACACCCTTATGTAATCATCCAATCTTTTCTATAACAAGTTAATTCATCTTTGCGGCTCTCTCTCTCTCTAAAAGAAGTGTGCCGAGTCTGGTGTGTCATATCCAGAGCCTAAGGGTGTTTAGTTTGGTGTGTAATATCCAAACCATTCATCTAGGAGTATCAAGAGATCATCCATCCCTCTTGTGTCACCATCCAATCCACACGCCTTGAAGGACTTGAGTCTTTTGATTCGTTCTTGCAAGGATTATCCATTCCCATCAACCAAAGAGCATCCTAGGGACGCATCAGGTGGTATCAGAGCAACTTTGGTTGGGAAGTACTCGCTTTCTCTCTTTGCTTTTGTTTCTTGTTTGATTTCTTGTTTGCTTTTGATTATTGCATCCGTGTAGCATCTTTTGCTTCTTGTTTTGTTTTCTTGTTTCAATCCGTGAATCATCTTTGTCTTTTGAATAAGCAGTAGAACTCATCTAAACTAGGGCTGCACGAGTTGCATAAGGGTTTTAGACAAGAATTATAGAACTTTCCTTATTTGAAATTTTCGGAAACCCTAGAGAGATAAAAAAACCCTAGCCGCATGCATTCTTGTTGTCGATTGCTTTGTGCCTTGCTTTAACTTGTTTAACATCTTGAACACGAGCATACTAGGATTATTAGGGTGCTAGAAACCCTTAGGAGTGATTAGGAAAAAGCTTAGAAGTGTTTCCTTCTTGCTTGAATCTTTTTCCTTTTTGCTAGTCGATTTCCTTTTCACTTTTGTCTTGCATTGTAAGCTTGTTTGCTTTTCCTTTTTGCTTGTTTTCTTTTTCCTTTTTGCTTGTCTTCTTCCCTAGAAACCTTTTACTGGTTATTTTGGTTACCTTTGCGTGCAGGAAGCATGGAAGCCAAGTCTGAAGAAGAAGCTTAACTCGTCAACTTCTCATGGAGGCTATGTCGGCTCAACTCAATCAAAACATGGTGGCAACCATGACCGAGATGATGAGGACCAGCCTCAGTGACATCAGAAGAGAGTTAAGAGAAGACATAAGGAGAGCTACTAGTCACTTACCAAACCAAGAGACTAGGAGAGAAGAGAGACCACAAGCGGCACACCAAGCAAATCGCCAAACCACTCGCCAAGAGCATGATGGTTATGAGGAGACTGATGAAGAGTATGAGCACCTCAGTTCATCCTCAAGAAGACATAGGCGTGTCCAGAAGAGAAGGATGAACCAGGGAGATGAGCTTGCTGGTTTGAAGATCAAGATACCCCCATTCCATGGCAAAGCTGAGTGGGAGAAGAAGATTGAAAGCCTTGATGGAAAGGAACCAGTCTCTAAGCCATCTAAAGAAGATAAACAATTCTGTTTATTCAGTGAAGAGGTTAAGGAGGCATTGTTACAAGTAATGATGGGTGTGGAGAAGCAAATCAAACGGACCAACACAACACGTCCATCCATTGAAACACAACATCAAGAACCAGCACCAGTTGCGCCTATCCAAGAAGATCAAGTCAAGGGTGACCTCACATATCTTTCATAAAGAAGAGCAGCCTGTTCAGAACGTCATGGTCCCTTTAACACAACACATGGTAGCAGAGGAGACACCCAGGGAACCTCAGAGAGCTCATAGAATGAATCAACTAATTGTCTTTGATCCATGTGATTTCCAAAGGACCTTCTTAGGTACTTTTCTGTTCACTCCTTTTGTTTGGTACAAGAAAGGAGAAGTGGAACTATCAAGACACGACTTGGACATGAGACATGTTGTATTTGAGCCTGGAGGAGAGGTCTTGAATCAGAAGAACAAGATCAAACAGGTTAAGAAGAGTTCAGCTGCACCAACATTGGATTTTGTAGATTTCTCATCCTTTGAAGATAAGGGGTTGCACGTCTCAGCTCAGCAAGAGTTTCACTATGAAACCAACTGGAGAATGAAGCCAAATCAGTCACGGATCCAACAAACCAGACAACACAGAGAATGGCCTTCTGATCATCAAGATATTGCTAGTTTTGCAAAACATGCCGGTTTGGATCTTTCCCAAGAGGAACTTATGTCTGATTGTGCTGGAAGGTTACAGACCTACTCGTGGAGACCTGGAGGATATTTCCACAAGATTATCACCCTTGGAGAGTGCTCTGTTCGTGCTAGAACAAGTTGGGGTCATAAGGAGTTTGAAGTTGATCAAAAGGACTTGCATCTTGACCATATCAAGATATGGAAGCCACCAGATATGCATCAACTTCAGTACCAATGCAAAGATTATCAAAATGTAATTGGAGATGAAGGAGTCACTAGAGTCAATGGTGAAGTGATTACTGGAGCAGGAGAAGAACTCATGTTTTCTTCTCAAATCAAAGAGAAACCACCAGAGGAACTTAGTCTACAACAATCTCCAAAGAAACCAACCCGGGGTAACTATCTAAACTCAAAGAAAAACATGAAACCTGATTTGCTTGCTGTGAGTACAGGTCAAACTGTTTTGAGATCTACCAATTTGGAAAAGAGAAGCTATGATAATGATCAGAGTATCAAGAATGGGTTGTTGGCTAAGTTGATGATGCAACCACCAAACCTTGGAAACTGTCTAGCCGCCAGCCTTGACATAGGGACAGTCCGAGGGTCATATCTCAACAACCACAAGGAGTTAACCATCAAACTCGACTGCCATGGAAACTTAACTCATCAGGGGCTCACGTCGAATTGGAATCAAGTCCAAAACTTCTCAGATGAAAGAGTTATGGGTTCTACAAATCGGGTGATCCTGTATTGGCTATCTTTGAACTTTTCTAAGTTTAAAACATCTCAATCCTATATATGGCGACCAGGTGAGCATGCTAAGGTAAGTGATCATGTTTTCAAGAGTTCTTTTATCAATTACACAGATATGATGCACTTGTTTTTGTCAAAAGAGCCATGTGCAGATTATGATGAAGCTTGGAAGCATACAAGAAGAAAGAACAAGCATGTGGAAGACAAGCGGTTCAAGCCACCTGATTTGGATCAGGATAAGCACCAGGACGTCACTAGCTTCATCCTCATCAAAGAAGCACCACCAGAAGCAGCACACAAGCCAAAACCGAGCAAAAACCAATTTGGGATAAGATTATTACTCTTTGATAAACTTTCATGTGCTAACTTGCTTTGTTTCAACATGTCAGGTTTAAGTAATGAATCAGGAACTAAATGGATTAGTGCCTTCTACATATCCAAACCAGTCAGCAACAATGCCTATCAAAGAGGCTTGCAAGGTAAGTGTAATCTGATTTTAAACTTCAATGTTACTGACTTGGTCCCCTCTATTGTAGGTAAAACAGATTTGAGGACAAATCTTTTTGAAGAGGGAGGGGATGATGTGATCATGGAAAGCACCAAGCATGCAACCTTTAAGAGTGCATATGAGGTGATCATGGACCGGATCACTAAGGAGGACAAGGAGGGTCTAGATGAGCCACATGAAGCCACAATGCATCAACCACTCGGTGAGGATGCTCTAGCCATTCCTGAAGGTCCCATGACTCGTTCCAGAGTCAAGAAGCTAAAGGAGAATGTTGTTGGATTACTCACTTCACATCCACAACAAGAAGGTCTTGGACAAGGTTTGATCCGAGATGTCTTGATCACCATTCAAGCCATCTCTACACCAAACTGAGTTAGTGTCTAGGCAAGACATGGGGTGCGTGCTCTTTTCCTTGCTTTTGGTTTTGTCCCACGAGGTTTTCCAGGAGGAAGGTTTTTAACGAGGCCACAACTTGTCTACAAATCACCTAAGTGCTATTCTCGGTCCAAGACTACATGAAGTTCCATTTTTATTTCATTTTAAACTTATGTTAAACTTAGACTATAGTTTTATTTCTTTCCTTTTTTGGTTCATGTCGAAACCCTAGAGGATTTGTCTCTGGTTTCTTATTTAAAGGGTTCTCTACACCCTTATGTAATCATCCAATCTTTTCTATACAAGTTTATTCATCTTTGCGGCTCTCTCTCTCTCTAAAAGAAGTGTGCGAAGTCTGGTGTGTCATATCCAGAGCCTAAGGGTGTCTAGTTTGGTGTGTAATATCCAAACCATTCATCTAGGAGTATCAAGAGATCATCCATCCCTCTTGTGTCACCATCCAATCCACACGCCTTGAAGGACTTGAGTCTTTTGATTCGTTCTTGCAAGGATTATCCATTCCCATCAACCAAAGAGCATCCTAGGGACGCATCACAACAAGGCTGAGGAGCTAGAGCAACGTGAGAACCTCTTCTACACCCGGTGCTTGGTCCAAGGAAAAGTGTGCAGCCTCATTGTTGATGGAGGTAGTTGTGTGAATGCTGCGAGTGAAACCATGGTCAAGAAGTTGGGACTGAAGGTTCAGAAACATCCCAAACCTTACCGGTTACAATGGCTGAATGAAGAAGGCACCATGAAGGTGTCAAGTCCTTATTCCCTTAGCCATTGGGAGATATGAAGATGAAGTCTTGTGTGATGTGTTGCCTATGGAAGCTGGTCACATACTTCTTGGAAGACCTTGGCAATCTGATCGCCGAGTTATCCATGATGGCTTCACCAACAAGCACTCCTTTGAGTTCAAGGGACACAAGACCACCCTGGTTCCCTTGACACCCAAGGAAGTACAACAAGATCAGATTCAACTCCAAAAGAAGAAGGAGATTGATCTAAAACCGGCTGGAACTAAGCAGCCAAACTTCTATGCTAACATGGGTGATATCAAAAGAACTCTCAACTCTAAACAATCTGCTATCTTACTTGTGTTTAAAGAAACTCTTTTGAACTTAACAGATTCTACACCGGTGTATCCGAGTGAAATGGTTTCTCTTTTGCAGGAGTTTCAAGATGTATTTCCAGAAGACAATCCCATTGGTTTACCACCTTTGAGAGGGATTGAGCACCAGATAGACTTTGTTCCAGGATCTACACTTCCAAACCGTCTAGCATACACAACCAACCCGGTTGAGACCAAGGAGTTGCAAAGACAAGTAGAGGAACTCATGGAGAAGGGCCATATCCGAGAGAGTTTGAGCCCATGTGCTGTACCAGTGCTCCTAGTGCCTAAGAAAGATGGTACATGACGTATGTGTGTTGATTGTAGATCAATCAACAACATCACAGTGAAGTATCGCCACCCTATCCCTAGACTTGATGATATGCTTGATGAGTTACATGGTTCTTGCATCTTTTCTAAGATAGATTTAAAAAGTGGTTATCATCAGATTAGGATGAAGGAAGGAGATGAATGGAAGACTGCATTCAAAACTAAACATGGATTATATGAGTGGTTAGTTATGCCATTTGGATTAACCAATGCACCTAGTACATTCATGAGGTTAATGAATCATGTTCTTAGATCATTCATAGGCATTTCTGTTGATAGTATACTTTGATGACATCTTAGTATATAGCAAGGACTTAGAAGAACATCTAGATCATCTTAGGGCTGTCCTGAATGTTTTACCTTTATGCCAACTTGAAGAAGTACACCTTTTGCACGGATAACTTGGTTTTCCTAGGTTTTGTTGTGAGTGCAGATGGAGTTAAGGTCGATGAGGAGAAGATCAAAGCCATCAAAGACTGGCCGAGTCCAACCACAGTAGGAGTAGTGAGGAGTTTCCATGGGCTTGCAGGGTTCTATAGGCGATTTGTGAGAGACTTTAGCACCATTGCAGCTCCCTTGACTGAAGTGATAAAGAAGGATGTCGGATTCAAGTGGGAAGAAGCACAAGAGAAGGCTTTCCAGAGCCTAAAAGAGAAGCTTACTCAATCACCTCTCCTTATGCTTCCTGATTTTACTAAAACATTTGAAATAGAATGTGATGCCTCAGGAATTGGAATTGGTGCTGTGTTGATGCAGGATAGGAAACCTATAGCATACTTCAGTGAGAAGCTTGGAGGAGCCACTCTCAACTATGCAACCTATGACAAAGAACTATATGCCTTGGTGAGGGCATTACAAACGTGGCAACACTACTTGTGGCCCAAGGAGTTTGTCATACACACTGATCATGAGTCCCTAAAGTATCTAAAAGGGCAGAGTAAGCTTAGCAAGAGACACGCAAGGTGGGTTGAGTTCATTGAGACCTTCCCATACGTGATCAAATATAAACAAGGTAAGGAGAACGTAGTTGCTGATGCACTATCTCGGAGGTATGTTCTCTTGACCACCCTAGATGCTAAGTTGCTTGGGTTTGAGCAGATAAAGGATATGTATGATACTGACCATGATTTCAAGGAAGCCTATGCTTCTTGTGCAAAGTTTGCTGCAGGGCATTACTTTAGAAAAGAAGGCTTCTTGTTTTATGACAATCGATTGTGTGTGCCTAACTGCTCTTTGAGAGATATTTTTGTTAGGGAATCCCATGGGGGCAGTCTAATGGGACACTTTGGGATTGCCGAGACCTTAAAATTTTTTCAGGATCACTTCTATTAGCCGCACATGAAGAGAGATGTGGAAAGAATTTGTGGGAGGTGTGCTACTTGCAAGCATGCCAAGTCCCAAGTCCAATCCCAGGATGAACCTGATTTGAGGACAAATCCTTTTCAAGAGGGAGAGGATGATGTGATCATGGACCGGATCACTAAGGAGAACAAGGAGAGTCTAGATGAGCCACATGAAGCCACATTGCACCAACAGCCTGGTGATGATGCTCTAGCCCTTCCTGAAGGTCCCATGACTCGTTCCAGAGTCAAGAAGCTTAAAGAGAATGTTGTTGGATTACTCACTTCACATCCACAACAAGAAAGTCTTGGACAAGGTCTGATCCGAGATGTCTTGATCACCATTCAAGCCATCTCTACATCAAGCTGAGTTAGTGTCTAGGCAAGACATGGGGTGTGTGCTCTTTTCCTTGCTTTTGGTTTTGTCCCACGAGGTTTTCCGGAGGAAGGTTTTTAAGGAGGCCACAACTTGTCTTCACATCACTTAGGCCCTATCTCGGTCCAAGGCTAAAGAAGTTTACATTTTATTTCATTTTAAAGCTTATGTTAAACTTAAACTATAGTTTCCTTTTTGCTTATTTCTGAAACCCTAGAGAGCATGTTCTCTGGTTTCTCCTTATTTAAATGGGTCTCTAAACCCTATTGTAATCATCCATCTTTTAATCAATAAGTTATCTTTCTCCTTGATGGCTCTCTCTCTAGAAAGTGTGTCGAGTTCTGGTGTGTAGTATCCAGAGACCTAAGGGTGTCTAAATTGGTGTGTCATATCCGATTTGTTCATCTAGGAGTACCAAGAGATCTTCCATCCCTCTTGTGTCACCATTCAATCCACAAACCTTGAAGAACTTGAGTCACTGATTCGTTCTTGCAAGGATCTATCCATTCCCATCAACCAGAGAGCATCCTAGGGACGCATCAAAGTTGAATCAATATCATTGGAGTTATGATGAAGAAGTTATCCCACTTTTAACCGAAGTGATTCCAGTTTGCCCTGTTTGGAGAGTTGGCAATTTCTTCTTGATACTAATAAAACCATAATGAATCAAGATGTAAGAATTTTTATCTGGACTCATAAATCAGTGTAGAATCACCCTGAATTTGAATCAAGATCAAAGGAGTTATGATGAAGATGTTTTCCCACTTTTTTCCGAAGTGACTCTAGTTTACTCTGTTTGGAGATTTGGCAATTTATTCTTGATACTAATAAAATCACGGTGTAAGAAGATTGATTTGGACTCATTAATCAGTGTAGAATCACCCAGGAGTTGAATCAATATCATTGGAGTTATGATGAAGAAGTTATCCCACTTTTAACTGAAGTGATTCTAGTTTACCCTGTTTGGAGATTTGGCAATTTCTTCTTGATTCTAATCAAACCAGAATGAATCAATATGTAAGAAGATTTATTTGGACTCATAAATCGGTGGATAATCACCCTGAATTTGAATCAATATCATAGGAGTTATGATGAAGGTGTTAGTCCACTTTTAACCGAAGTAATTCCAGTTTACCCTGTTTGGAGATTTGGCAATTTCTTCTTGATTCTAATCAAACCAGAATGTATCAAGATGTAAGAAGCTTTATTTTGACTCATAAATCAGTGGATAATCACCCTGAAGTTGAATCAATATCATTGGAGTTATGATGAAGAAGTTATCCCACTTTTAACCGAAGTGATTCCAATTTGCCCTGTTTGGAGAGTTGGCAATTTCTTCTTGATACTAATAAAAGCAGAATGAATCACAATGTAAGAAGCTTGATTTGGACTGATTAATCAGTGTAGAATCACCCTGAAGTTGAATCAAGATCATAGGAGTTATGATGAAGAAGTTATCCCACTTTTAACCGAAGTGACTCCAGTTTACCCTGTTTGGAGATTTGACAATTTCTTCTTGATTCTAATCAAACCAGAATGAATCAAGATGTAAGAAGCTTTATTTGGACTCATAAATCAGTGGATAATCACCCTGAATTTGAATCAATATCATAGGAGTTATGATGAAGATGTTATTCCACTTTTAACCGAAGTTGTTCCAGTTTACCCTTTTTGGACATTTGGCAATTTCTTCTTGATTCTAATCAAACCACAATTTATCAAGATGGAAGAAGCCTTATTTTGACTCATAAATCAGTGGATAATCACCCTGAAGTTGAATCAATATCATTGGAGTTATGATGAAGAAGTTATCCCACTTTTAACCGAAGTGATTCCAGTTTGCCATGTTTGGAGAGTTGGCAATTTCTTCTTGATACTAATAAAACCAGAATGAATCACGATGTAAGAAGCTTGATTGGACTCATAAATCAGTGGTCGAATCACCCTGAAGTGAATCAATATCATTGGAGTTATGATGAAGAAGTTATCCCACTTTTAACCGAAGTGATTCCAGTTTGCCCTGTTTGGAGATTTGGAATTTATTCTTGATACTAATAAAACCAGAATGAATCACGATGTAAGAAGCTTGATTTGGACTCATTAATCAGTGTAGAATCACCCTGAAGTTGAATCAATATCATTGGAGTTATGATGAAGAAGTTATCCCACTTTTAACCGAAGTGATTCCAGTTTCCCTGTTGGAGATTTGGCAATTTCTTCTTGATACAAATAAACCAGAATGAATCACGATGTAAGAACTTGATCTGGACTCATAAAGCAGTTTAGAATCATCCTGAAGTTGAATCAATATCATTGGACTTATGACGAAGAAGTTATCCCACTTTTAACCGAAGTGATTCCAGTTTGCCCTGTTTGGAGATTTGGGCAATTTCTTCTTGATTCTAATCAAACCAGAATGTACCAAGACGTAAGAAGCATTATTTTGACTCATAAATCAGTGGATAAACACCCTGAAGTTGAATCAATATCATTGGAGTAATGATGAAGAAGTTATCTCACTTTTAACCGAAGTGATTCCAGTTTGCCCTGTTTGGAGAGTTGGCAATTTCTTCTTGATAATAATAAAACGATAATGAATCAAGATGTAAGAATTTTTATCTGGACTCATAAATCAGTGTAGAATCACCCTGAATTTGAATCAGATCATAGGAGTTATGATGAAGATGTTTTCCCACTTTTCTCCGAAGTGACTCTAGTTTACCCTGTTTGGAGAGTTGGCAATTATTCTTGTTACTAATAAAACAAGAATGAATCACGGTGTAAGAGATTTGATTTGGACTCATTAATCAGTGTAGAATCACCCTGGAGTTGAATCACTATCATTGGAGTTATGATGAAGAAGTTATTCCCACTTTTAACTGAAGTGATTCTAGTTTACCCCTGTTTGGAGATTTGGCAATTTCTCTTGATTCTAATCAAAACCAGAATGAATCAAAGTTAAGAAGCATTATTAAGACTCATAAAATCCGGTGGGATTAATCACCCCTGAATTTGAACAATATATTTAATTAATGAAGGTGTTAGCCCACTTTAACCGAAGTGATCCCAGGTACCCCTGTGAGATGCAATAAGTACAGACACACCTCAACCTGCACGCGTTTTCCAACGCTGCACAATCTCGGATGACTGCCGCGCCTCCATCATTATAATCTTTGCCACAACTACCTATCATCATGTTACTACGACTGTCCAGCGTAATCTCTTATTTCTTGAGACTGCGACACATGAGGAAATATTTCTGTCTCTTTAAATATCGCTAAGTCGATGTTTAAGTGCAACCGTCTGACGCACTATCTTGCAAGCAACACCATATCTGCATCACCCAAAGTCTCAAAGTCTGGGCATTCTGGGGTTTGAATTTAAAATCAGGTTCTTATTAAAACGATATGCAATCAAATTTATTAAACAATTACGAATGCATATATCTACAACATAGATAAAATACTACCTAATACCACCTAATTCACCCATCATCTCCCCAATCCGATTCTTCTGACATCAGCTCAGAAAAGTCTGATACGTCAAGATGCATTATCATCATATTAAAACATAGATAACTCAAGACGGTCCCACAAGTGCAGTTCGCTCAGAGGAATGAAGTTTATTTGTCTCTTTCCAACTTCCTTTCCTCTTCGCTTTTTGGCGATTCTCATATAGATCGGCTAGTGGTTTTGGAAGCGTACAACCCATAGTGTACGCAACACGTCACCCCAATGGACCTTTCATTACCCGCAATCTGTAGCCCAAACCTTTTCTGTTTGTCTGTTGTTATCATCCCCAGGCCCCGTTACGTTTTCGCTTATGGACACAGCTTTCCACCTTATCTTTCATCATGTACGGACAAACATCTCTCCTTCCCTCGTCGTTCCTCTTTCAAACGACCGATCTATATAACCGCATTTCGACCACCGTCCCACTCCCTCGTCCTCTCAATTTATCATAAACTGGGATGATAATGCACATGCAACATTCGCACTTCGGGCAGGCCATGGAGCAGCATCCCCAGTTGACCTCGCCCTATGAGTCAAATGATGGTTTAAAGTCGATTCACGAGTTGATATCCTGCCTTGCTAATAAAAAGAGGGATACATGTGCACTCAACTCTATGCCCAGTTAACGCGAGGATATACCATTCACCCGGGTTATACTTGTGTCCCTGCCAGACCATATCATTTTCCAGCACGAGGCGAAAGAGTGAGTTTTCATCAGATCATATCATAATCCACTTATTTATCTCTCCACCATAACATCATCCTAGCATGTAATTCGGTAACAATCCGCGAATGGTATACTTACTTACAATTTTTGTACGTCTTACTGGATTGTGATTGAGCATGGATCACTCTCTGTCCGTTTAGTTTTTCGATGTACTAAGTATCCAATTTCTCATGTCGATCAAACCTCCTCTTTTACGAAATGAATTGACGCAGAGGTCCGCAGGATCCCTCTTTCCGTAATATATTCATCTTTTAACCAATCATTATATGGTGTCGTTCAGACAATTATATGGCTTTAGCCTTTTTCTCATTCGACACCTTTTTATTGAACTATCGATTTGTATGTTTCAACAAGCCTAGTTTTCCTCTCCCAGCCGTGCATCTTGCACCCACTACCCAAGTCACTATAGTATTTCCCGTAATATTCTCGAAAGCGTCACTTTCATTCTCGAGCTTTGTCTAAATTCGACCCTATGATAAACTGTATTTATAAAATATACGCATATTTTAAATATAATAAATACGATAGTTGCAAATGTTTTATAATTTAAATGCAAAAAACTAAAGCACAAAACTTAAATTGCAAAAAATTTAAAGAGCATAAATAAACTTAGAGGTGCTTAGCTATCCACATAATCCGAAGAGACAGAGTCTTCCGCGATGCTTGCATCATTTTCAAGCGTCACGAAGTGGAAGACAAGCATCTACCATTTTAACATTTTTCTTTTTATCAAGGTCCTAGGAGACACTGGTCTTCCCATCGGGTTGAACTTTTCTTTATTTCTTCCTTTTTCTTTAAATTGCACGGAGGCAAATGCTACCCGTGTTCTTCCTGATCGTAGAAGCATGAGCCTATACTGACCTAACATATCCAGTCGGTAGAAGCAATGCGCTATCAGACCACCCGAATCCAAACACTTAGCGTAAGTTTCATAACACAAAACGAACTTACGCACCACTCTCGACAAGCCTATCTCCGTAACTCCTCTTCTTATGCGAGACTGGTCGTTTAGGTAGACAAACAAATTCCTCATCATCACAGAATATTTTGCACTCTTCCCTCGACAAGCTTAACGAGCCAATGCAGCCGTATGTACCCTCATTGACAGTTTAAACTTACTTTCATTCCAATGCAAGCTTTTTGTACATTTCCTTTCTTTCTATATTGCGAAAGCGCTATATATCTTCCATTGTTGTCTTTTTAAGTGCTACACTATAATGCGAAACCTTGAATTCTCTAACATGTAGTGCTCTCGTGGTTTCGCCATTGTATCTACAATAAAAAACATAATAAAGTTTCTAATTATACTTAGTTGTTCTCGTTTCTACTTGAGTTAGATTACAGTTTACCAGCTGTTTTGAGTTCTACCGAGTTATCTAACAGTTTTATTACCAAGTTTAAGCTAAGCTATAGGTTACAATTTTTAGTTCTACTAAGTTATACAAGTTATGCTCATATCTATATATATAACGATTGGATTGGAGATCTCGTGGGAATCTACTCACAACTAAGACAATTCACAACCCCATACATTCAACCACATGCTTGCTGATATTTCAAATTTATATACAAATCAACCACCACAAAACCACAGAACTAATCCGTTTCAACAAATCCATTTACAAACCCTTCGTATTCATAGATTCTT